>JAZGTK010010226.1:0-16567 GCA_036877625.1 Ambastaia sidthimunki | reverse complement strand
AAAATAACATTTTAACGTTTTTGTTACTTTATGGAAACGTTCTTCCAACCTAAAATTGTTAGCTGGGTAAGGACTCCTTATCATAAAATGTGCAAATTATGATAAGAATTCTTTGTCTATCTGAGTGTGAAAATATTGATAGAAGGACCCTTGTAAAGTTTGACCAGACGGCACAAAGTCAATTATCTCTCAAAACAAAAAGACAAGATTGCATTTTTGACAAAAAAGAGAATCTTTTATCAGGGAAAGATTCAAGGCCGGTTTCTTACGTGCGAAATAGATACTCGTGTACCCTATGAGCCAAATACAATTACTTGTATCAAAAACAAAATCTGTTGCCCTTATAAATCTCTCCAGAGGGGGAAAAGAGATAAGCTTTCAATATGAGCTGTCTTTCTAATCCCACGATTAAATGAAACCACCAAGGATGGCCGGATAAACGTTCCCACTCTTATTGTCTCCTCGGATACTGAGGGACGATCCTCTGGAGTCACATTTCTTATTTGGGAATGTGTTTGGAGGAAGATAATGTGCAGAAAGGCTCTCTTTCGATTGAGACACAAGCCAAGTGTAAGAAGAGTGAGCTGGAAAGATGCAGGGGGGACGATTAGACAGAGGTTGGGAAACCGAGGCAAGTGTTTTAAATTTCAGTGTTTCTTCTTGTCAGAGTTAAAGGTGTATTACGTTTGTAGATGGTGTGACACATTCAGTTCTTTTCTTACAGTAACTTGAGGTTTAATGCGGTAAAACCGCAGACGTTATCTTTCAGCCCCTATTTTGGACTTCGTTTGAAGTGACGGTGAAATTTCGATGCTCCTTTTTTGTGCCTTTCTGATTTTGCATGAAGTAGTTCGTTTCAGCCCTTGAATCTGATTGGACAAGAGGCCTTACAACAGCGCTGATGACATCGTCCTCTACGATGGTGTAGCATCACTTCCTGTGGTCATAACACACTCTTGCTCAGGCGATATTGCTTTAATATGCTATGTTTTATATACCATTGTCCAGAAACACACCGTTTAGTCATGATGTTCACAATACTATGGTCCTTTTCTGCAAGTGCACCAGGCTGCTAAAATGACTGTGTGTTTTTAAATTAGACAGTTGTTTCCTAGAAGAGAGAGACGGTGGGAATAATTTGTCACTGGGCAGCACAACACAGCAGCGTTCATCTGATTGCTTTATTTATTTATTTTGTATTGGTGACTCAAATAATACTTTCGTGCAATAGGCTATATTTGTTTTCAGCCAGACAGCAACGAAGTATTCTAGTAATTCATCACTCTGCAGAGAGAGGAACGGCACCCAACACTGCTCAGTTACAGCAGGAACATGTTCATAATCAGAAGGTAGTTCTCATGAATTATTTTGAGTTGTTATTGGCTTTTCCTCGGAGAGGGACCGGCACTTATCATGCCTAATTATACAAAAATATAAACCATTTCTATGAAACATCTCATACATTTTAAATGTGGCAGCTCACGGTCTCATACAACCATTAAGGGCTCTGCTAATTTGGAATTAAAGGGAATTAAAATGCACAGATATCGCACCTTCTTGTATGTGTTTGTGAAAGTTAATCACAGTAGGAGGAAAACTCCCCCGCAGTGTGTGATCTAGTGCCATGTTAACACCTCGTACTGCTGTTTCATTTTCAAAGGGCTTTTCATGTCCTCAGGAGTGAGAAAAGGTGTCGTGGCCTCTGTACTGTCGGATCAAAGCGACACAAATCCACAAATGTCTGTGAAGAACGAACTCCTCCATCTTCTTCCACCCTCTTCCACAAAAACTACAACAAAGCCCCTGAAATATTCCACATTCAGTGCCGTGTATAATCATTCTGTTTATATAATGCTTAGGATGAACATGAAACTAGACTGATTTTCTGTAGCTCCTTTTTATTAATATTTTTGGCCTGTTTGGGTTTGTATTGTGGAGAAAAATGGGGTGGTTAGGAAGATCTTCAGCACTACAGCACAAACAGAAACCGCAGGGAAGGGTGCAGATGTAGAAGGAGTGAATCTGGTCGAAACAGATCTGAATCAGAGAGTTTATTTTTACATTTCTGCATCCTGGTCAGTATAATCGTGCCAGAGCTCTAATCAAGCCCATCTTTAATGAGATGCATCATCAGGCTCAACTCCTGAGCCTCTACAGATATTTTAGCACAGTGGATCTCCACCTTTTTGACTTGGAGCCCCCATTCCTCCCCCATACTGTTAACAACAATATTTGAAGCCCCACAATTACTACCAATACAAAATTGGCCTAAAATGTATGTTTGTTATAAACATAACCAAACCCTGTGGCATATCTTGACATTCAGTTGTTTAGCTTGTTTAAATGTTAGTTTTGTTTTATTTTAAATGATTGTAAGTCAAATTGAGGCCCCCTTGGAAGTTTGTTGAGACCCCCTAGTAAGCCTCAGCCCCCTGGTTGGGAAACTTGAATGACAGCAATGAATGTTTCCCTCTTGAGAAAGTGTAAGAGGATGAGGGAAGCTGAAGCTCTGTGTGTGTGTGTGTGTGTGCGTGTGTGTGTGGTGCATGTGAATTTCAGAGAGGTCATGGCCTCAGTCTGCTATACTCCTTTTTATCGACAGTAATAAGTGTCCCAGTCGTTCTATCCATCTGTTCTGTGTGCACCACACCTCTTCTCGTCACACTGCCCCCCACAACGACCCCTGACCGGCCACCTGCCACAGCGATGCCCATAGACATCTGTCTGAGGAACTGACACATGGTTAAATGTCTGTGCTGGTAACATAAGGAATGCAGGTTGAGTCATAGGTCAGGTGACCCACCTGAAGTCACTGCTTTAATGCACATGTTCATACTTGATGTTGATTGGCTGCCATAATGATTGCAATATGTGTCAAGGAACCAATGAGAATGTCAGAGATGATACAAGTGTTCAGTATAGGAAGTGAATTGTTTATTTACTGCTATGTAGCAATAGTCTACTTTAATTTTACTAGTTTTTACTCACTTGTGGAAAAAAATAATAAAAAACTCTGTTGTTGTTGTTGTGTGTGTTCCTTTTCTTGGTTTTGAGGATATTGGTTGTACTTCCCGCTGTGGGAAGACAGCCCTGCTAGTTATGAAAACCCCTTTGGGTTGCCCCCCAGTTTACCTCTCCTTTGAGTCCTGAAATTTGGTTCTCGTGACAACCTGCCGTGGCGAGACACCCTCACCACTCGAAGTCGTTGTTGAAACAGCACGACGTTGTAGCCTCCTGTCCTCAAATGACATCCACCCCCTCTTCTCTTAAACTTCCTGTTGTGTCTCCAGAAACCCCCCGTGGTGTGGAATATCAGCAGACTCTTCAGGCTTGCCATTAGGAGAAACATCTACAGATGCATCTCATGAGGAAGGGAGGCTGCGTCGCCCCGTCCCAGCTCATTCATCAAACATGTTTTCACAACTATATAATTTCCGTGGCTTTTGAAACTGAAGCAGCTGCTGTCTAGTTCTTGTTTTTCCGTGATTGGCTGTTTTTCCATATGATTATGACTGTTTGATGTGATTTACTGTGTGAAAAATACAACATTTCCACCAGCATCATTAGCAATCAGCGGATAAATGTGTATGTAATTATGCGGAATATGAAAGAGTGCAAACTGGCATCATTTGATGGATAGATGCATTGACCTCAGGCAGCTAATCTGCTTGCTTTCATTACGTGTCTCTTACAGACGAACCAATATTTTTCATTATAAATATGTTTTTGTCAACTCTGGTAATGGCTGATTTAATTACAAGAGAAGATTGAGTAGTTTAAATAGTGTTTGATTACTAGAAAAAAATTAAAATTAACTACTATCTGAGTATGAAAACAAAGTATTTTCAAATAACACATAAATTTACATGACTAAATATCTCTAAAAGTGTTTAAACACCTTGTTAAATATTGTCAAAATTGCTGTCTTTTAAACTTCCAAGGTAACAGCGATAATGAGAGAATACAAATGGCCAATAAGAAAATTCCTTTCAAATATGCCCGGCCCGTAGAGGAGTGGCTTCAGGAGAAAGGTAACTCCTCCCCCTATTTTTTCCTTTTAAGTTTCTATTGTTATCAGTTATCACATTTGTTTTAATTTCCACTTACTTATAAGGCAAATAAAAGCATACTGTGTCACACCTAGCTAATGTTTTATTGTCGTTCCATTTTACTTTTTACTTTTTCAAAGTAAACCTTCAATGAATGTTTTTAAATGTAAGTGTTAAAACAAATTAATTGCAACATAAATTAAATGCAACAACAGCGGCTGTTATAGCCACCGGCTTGTGACGGCACAGGAAATATCGTCTGAGATGAATAAGACAGCATGATAATTGTTTCAGACATTAATTGCATATCATTACGAGTCCGGCTCATTATAATCACTGGAATTATACAAGAAATTATGACTTTTTTTATTGTAATCATTTCAGCAGAATTTGTGATGATTTTTGCACTCATTTAACAAGAATGAAATAGTTTATTTATTTATTATTGTTCTGGTTTTCCTCAAATTGTTGTAATCTTGTTGCAATAGTTTTTGTTCACACCTAGTGGATATTGCACACGTAATTTATCCAGATACCGTATTTTTACAGTCAAAACTATAGCCTAAAACTTAATAGCCTTTCTACTGTAACAAGCCCTACAGTTTTAATCTTTCTTAAACCCATTTCTCTCGCTTTTTATCATTTTGTAATTTTTATGTGCCTAAGAAAATGAGCATGAGGTTTCTGTCCTTACAGAGACAATTATAGTAAAATTTACAGCAGTCATCACGGGTTTGTAGCTAGACTCGTTCAGCCGGACTTAACAGGGCAGGTTTATTGTCTGGTCCTGCGAATGTTTACCACCTCTCATGTAGTGTAACTCCAAATATTTCAGTTGGAAAATTAAGCTATAGCAGCCCACGCAGCTGTCCCAGCTAACAGGGAACGTTCTCAGAACATTGGCTATCGTTCTCTAAAAGTTATCAAAAAATCTTTAGTGCAGTAACGTTACAGAATGTAAAAAGTTTGAATGACATTCTCATTATCAAGCAATATGTTACTACAACGTCAAAAAAGCATTTTGAATGCTCCAAAAACTTTCAAAAACGCATTGGAAACATTCTTACAGTTTAAAATTGTTAGCTGGGATAGATCTAATTGTGTGGTTGGGTGTGCTAAGTGAATGCTAAGCTAATAATTATGTTGCTGAAGAAGGTATTTGTATTCAACATATATTAATATATTCTGGATCTTTCTGCATCCTCAGGGCGGCAGCTGACGATATTCAACACCCAGGCCACGATAACAATCGGTGGTGCGGATCGTAAGAGGCCGTTTCAGGGCCAGCTTTCTGGTCTGTACTACAACGGCCTGAAAGTGCTCAACATGGCTGCCCAGGGCAACCCCAACATCAGAATCAACGGGAGTGTGCGTCTGGTGGGTGAGGTTCCCTCAGCGGGTTCAGCCAGAACCACGGCCCTGCCCCCAGAGCTGTCCACCACCTTTATCGAGACCACCACCACCATGTCCACTACGACCACCAGAAAACACCGCACTCCACCTACAATACAGGTACGACCCCATGCGCCCGTACCGACCATTTAAACTTGAAATGAACAGGTGACTTTTTTAAACATTGTAAACATTTTTGTGAACAAAGGTTTATAGTGTAAACATCTATTCACCTGTCCATTAACTTTTGCTGGTGACATGGGTGTTTAAAAAAGACAGGAAATTCGGAAGCGCAAATGTCGATATCTACATAAAGTTACAGGGATCAAAAATATCTGAAGTTCAGTTTCAAGTTTTATTTACTTCGAGAGCACAGCAGGAGTTGCACCAAAGTGCTGAACATATTGGGTCATAAAACAGGCAACAACAAATACAAAAAGAAAATGACAACTCTTAGTTTGAACTGAATGAAGAATACAAAAATGTTTTAAGACCAGATTTAAAAGCTGACAGCGTTGGGCCCAGCCTCACAGACAATGGGAAGGAATTCCAGAGTTTAGAGGCAGATAATAAATGACTATAAATAAATGAACATACAGACACGTATTTGAAAACAGTGTGCTGACTGTTTCCAGGTGTAAACAGGGTCTAAATGTGTAGCACTGCCTCTGGGTCTTAATCATTTGTGATGTGGGCCAGCCGGCACTGCACCACAAATAATGCATGGCCCAGATTTACAATTCAAATAAATGAGGACACAAACTTTGTTGCAACACAACATAGAAAATAAATCTCGCAAGTGGATTTTTAGTAGGTTTACTGCACTGCTACCCCTTACACAGAATGTCTCTGTGTCCCAAAATTTATTGGATTCTCAATTTAGGCCGACAGTTTATAGGAAATATTTTTACCAAGCTTTGTCGTATTTCTTCAGTTTACCGTATTATTTCTTTACAGAAGCAACTGTGTTAGTGAACAGAAAAACAAGGTTTGGAAGCCCACGTATGTCACATGTGAACTGGTAAACACATTACAACAACTTACCGTGTGTTTGTGTAAAACCACAAATATGCAAATAAAAGGCTTTTGTTTCTTTTACGAGAAGTCACTCAACCAGGTGCGTTTGAATGATTTTCAAACACTATGCAAAGCTCTTTCTGCAGTTAAAGTGAGTTCATGCCTCCCTCACAGCTCTGTTTTAATAAGGTCAAGTACCTCTCACGCACGTTTTTGTTTTTATGTTTTTCAAAGCTTATTATGCAGCTGACAGTTTGTATGTAATTCCCAGCGTCCTTTAGATAAAGCTATTCACACACTCTTGACAACCACACACAGCACCGCCCACATAAAGTTTGACCACGAGCCAATAAAACACTGCGGTTTGGCTCAATGTGATTAGATTGGCCATTTCATAGGCATCCTGGTACAAATTGAGCTGGTGGAGGTGATATTAAAGCCATCAGTCTCTTTTGTGTCTCTGACACATTTTGGCAAGACACATTTATATCCATGAAGCTCCACAGTTGACCGTATAAACAAACTTTGTGGTAGACTGGCGCTAAAAGAATCAGGGCTACAAATTTGGTCTTGCTGCTCGGTGCATTAACAGCAACAATTTTCGTTATATGATAAATAATGTAAAAAAAAAAGTTCTATGAACGTTACAGCAAGAACTTTTTTGACTTAGAGAGTAATGTTCTGAGAACATTCCCTGTTAGCTGGGTTTGTGTAATTTAAATACACTATTTGAAACATTTTCTAAAATAAATATTTTATTTTTTATTTGTTTTTTATTAATTGGCAATTGCTTTAAGATAACATTAATTAGGTCTGTAGAGTTAATTGAATAAATATTTTAAATGATTATTACTGCTGTCACAATTAACTAGTTGTTGTTGTTACAATTTCATTTGAATCTACTTGTATTGCATAAAAGTGTTTTACCTTACAACATGATATTTGCAGTGATTAAGCATTGTAACCAATCACAGACATGCACATGATAGCATTGACCAATCACAGATGTTCAAATGACTCAATAAGCCTATCAGTAACCAATGTTGCTAATCAGATAAGTCTGATCCACAGATGCATGTTTTAAGTGTCACTTTTGTTAGAATCGTGCAGCCCTAACATCAATCAAATACAATATAATCTATTATATTGTATTTGTGAGCGTTTTATGCAAGACTGGCTTGCTTGTACTGAACTGTTTTGTCTGTTGACAGATAGGCAGCAGTGTAGCAGATGTTAAATGACAGCTCCTTTTAACCTTCAGGTCAAAAGACACAAGGATAGTGCATTGTTCTGTTGAGAAAGAGACACATATTAAACACGACCCACTTCTGCCCTGATCCCGCAAATCTCCCACGAATGCTAGAGGGTGCTGAGCGTGACGGCCTAGCGCACGGCGAAATTTCCACTTACATTAAAGGCTAAAGTTGACCATATCTGACTTTAGCTGGAAACAGTTGATGCTCAGTCAAGCATCAGACCGCATTTCAATCTGAGCACAAACAGGCAAAACACATGCAAAAGTTGCGGTAGCGTCAGAGCATGCGTCCGCATGCAGCGCAGCAGAGCCACAGCAGAGAATAAACCGATTCTCTCTGAAGCAGCGCTGCTGTGGGTCTTGTTAGGCTTTTTGTGGCAAACAGATATTAGGGAATACACAACAATAAATTGTTGCCTTACGCATTGAGTCTGTCGCATTCACGATTCCCGTTTGAAGGGCTGAGAGACTTACGATGGTGTTAGGAGTCATTTTGTTGCCGTCACTAAAAATGACGGGAATTAGGCTTTTGGAAATAGATAATGATACGCCCACAGTCATTTCAAACATGTTTATTTGTGTTCATTTTTTAAATCCCGTCCCACGCACGCCGGCCCATCTTTAGATTCAGGCATTCATTCCTGTTAGTATTTTTCTGTTTAAAACTGACGTTTCTGTGGTGTGAGGTGCTGTTTTTCATTCTTTGCCTCTTTAATCCAACCTTGTTGCTTTTTTGTCACTTCAATAAATTAAAAAAACTAAACATTTAGGATCGTTCAAGGTTTTTTAGACGTTGTATAAACGTTAATGCTTGGTTTTAGGAACATTTTTATTCTGTAACATTTTATTAACATATAACCTTAAAAAAATGTTCTACTAATGTTACTGTAAGAATGTTTTTTGATAACTTTGAGACAACATTAGCAAATGTTCTGAGAACATGCCCTGTCAGCTGAGAAAGTGAATTTAATAAGTAAGGAATTTAATAGTAAGATCCCATGAAGTTGAAATGAGAATGTAAAACTAATACAGTGACGCGTTCTGCCATCTGAGGATGACTGAAGGATTGTGGGTACTTCAGTGAAACTGGCAGGAGAATTCTCATTAATTCCAATCAGTCTAGTAGGTCAACAGGCTGACAGTCATGTTTGCTTTCTCATCCTAATTTGTGCAAACAGGCTCAGTAAACAAGCGGCCTGTTACAGTATAGGGGAAGTAATTTAATTGTGAACTACAATCCCCTACATGCTTTGTGTAAGGATGTGGGGTCTATTTTTATTCCATTTGCATTTGTGTCGAAACTGGAACAAGGTCTGTTCATTTTATTCAGCTTAATTAAGATACGGGCTGCTGAGACGGAGGGAAGCCATGCAGGCTTGTGTGGATCTCAGCGCAGAACTCTTTCGAGGTTTAGTTAAGCGCTCGGTGCTGTTCTTCAAAGAAATTCTCATGGAAAAAAGCCTTGAGAGGGAGATCACAGGAAAGTTCATTTTAATCATGTTTAGGAGAGTTTAGAAACTTTTCAGAATAAAAATAAACGTGCTTTCCTGCCAGTGACTGACAGAAGGACAGCTCAGCGTGATAAGACAGTTGTTAATTATCATGTTAGCAGTTCACAACATGTTACAGGAATTATACACCTGAAAATTAAAGTTCTGTCATTATTTACTCACCCTAAACTCACATGTTGACAGTTTGTAATGCCCATCTCTGTCTCTAAAAATGAGTTTATGAACAAAAATGATCTAAAGCCATAACATTTTTTGAAGCTGCAATCCACTACTTTTCATCTCTACTGCCATCTCTGTTTGAAACATGAAATTGCAGGTTAGTTTATGCATATTTTTTAAGTATGTTGAAATCTGACCCAAAAGCTCAATCTGTGAATCATTATTATAAACTTACCGTTGTGAATTGGGGTAAGGTGTGAAGATTATTTGAAACACTAATCTGTTATATACATGTCTAATAAGTTTGTTTATTTTTAACCAACAAGAAAAGATACGCATTGCAGCTTTAATTACCGGATCAAAAAATAAGGGTGAGTAAACAATGAAAGATTTTGTTCCTTGTGACTCTTAAATAAACTGGAAATTTAGGCAACCTAATCTTTGAAGGTGCTCAAAAAGATTGTCGGCATAGTAACAGCCTGATTTCATGTGCGAGAAGTTTGTAAAATTGACATTGCTTTACCTCGAGGTCTCTCATTATTTCATTAATGCATCTGAGATCATTGGCCAGACAGGAATGATGGTAAACCTCACATATGAGAGGTGTTCTGGAGGAATATGCTTTCCTCCGGGCGTCTGAATTATTGATGTACGCTAGGTTAATTGAGCTGCACATATTTTCGCTTTAGAGGAGTAAGAAGAAGATATGCCTTTCATGGCACCCATTTCATTCCATTTCATCTGTGTGTGCAGAAGGCAGAGGGACCTACATGTGGTCTCATATGTCCTTTTGGCTTCCAATAGACAGACTTTCAAGCACTTAATTGTAGTTCCATCCCCAAAATCACCAAGTTTTTTCCCTTTGCAGAACTGCTGAAATATATTTCATTAAAGCGCTGTGTGCCAGAGGAGATCAAACCCTTAGTGAGACATCACACAGGATTTTCTCTTCGAATTAGCCCACTTTCAGCCGCGTTGTCATAACGGCACTAATTGCTTTAAACGGAATAGCAGACAGACTGAATTAATGTACTGGGCATTAAAAAGATAATGTGTATTATAGCAATGTTGATTTTGTTAATATTCTAGCTTATATATAAACGCCAGACGGAGTGAGACAGAGTTTGTCTGATGCAACCTTTAAAAGGTGTCGTAAAGATTATGGCGTCTGTGTTGAACACAGTAAAAGCAGAGGTTAGCTGATAAATGTTGACTTGAATCTATAAAAATCACTCGTGATAAGAAAGATTCAAGTATAGTGAACTAAAAGTTCATTCCAACTAAAAGTGTGTTTAAAATAAAATAAATTATTTTTGTGATATTTGAATGCAATGTAAAGATTTTAAGGCTCTTTAATGTCATTTAAGGATTACCAAGGTAACAGAGAATACTCTTTGAATGTTGGCTAATGTTCTCTCAAAGTTTTTTTTGTGCAGTAGATATATATATATATCAAAAACATTATTTTTAAGTTGTTAGTAAAACGTTTTAAACACGTTACAGAATTAAAAAAAGTTTGAATAATGTTCTTGTAATAAAGTTAATCCAACATCTAATAAACATTAGGGAAATGTTCTTGAACCTAAAATTCTTAGAACCTAAAACTGTGTAATCACTACTGAACGCTGAGGTGTTTATTTTGTACAGTTAATGCAGATGTTTTGGTCATTTAATGCTCTTGGATTGAAGCTCTACAGCGCTGAATCTAAGGCACGTATGTGGCCAATTTCAGGGATTGTTCTTTGTCAGTGTTCATCTGCTGCACAGCAGCCTCCGTCTCTCGCTGTGTTGTGGTTGGGAGGACACGTCGAGAAACAAACAAATTACTTTGACGCTGTGATGTACCTCAAGGAAACAACAGGATTTCTGTGCATTTAATTAAGTCGCCGCTCTGGGACCCTCATAATTGTCCACGATGGCAACAACTAATGGATGTTTTTACATATTAATTGCTTCCCCGTGAATTGAATGTAGAGTTAGCAGACGCGTAACAGTTGTGAACTGCAGGTGCTAAAGCCAATAATGATCACAGAAGTGACCAGACTTTAGCAAAAATCTGAATTTAATGGATTCCTTTAAATAAATATAACTTCTCCTGTAATACTGTGTGCACGCTGGGTTCCTTCTATATCTGTCAGTATTAAATTTACTGACAGGTTTTATATGTGAAATAGTTAAAAAGGTTTTATATGTGTGGTTAGTGCAGGTAATTTGCATGCATGTTCTGGATTAATAGATGATTGGTTCCTTTAACCGAAAGGGCGGGACTTACATTCCTACAGCTGCCATATGAAGCGGTACAGTTTCTCCCAGCAACAGGAATTATGTCCCAGCAAACAGGAAACATTCTCAGAACGCTGTTTAATGTTCTCTAAAAGTTCCTGCAACGTTATCAAAAATGTTCTTGCAAAAATGTTGGTAGAATGTTTTTAATATTATATATTAAGTTATATATCAAGTTATTTTTAAGTAATAGATCTTTTATATAACATGTTACAGGACTAAAACCTTCTTGTAACCAAGCAATAATGTTAATACAACATTTTTTAAAACGTTCCTAGAACTCTCAAAATAAAATTTTTAACGTTTTTGTTACTCAATGGAAACGTAAGGGAATCACAACCTTGCATTGTTAGCTTGGGCTAGCTTTAAAAAATGCTTAATATGTGCTGAGGTACATTCAGCATGCAAACAAGTCTAACTTAAAAGCCACATTCTTTCCTGTGCATGAGAGCTGCCAAACGGTTCAGCGGTTAATCGTACAATCCACTGAGACAGAGGGAGAAAACTGTCGGCAAGGGGTGTTGCCGCACTAGCACAATAAAGACTAATATTTCTCCAGAGTTGTGTTTAGAATCCAATTATATGGAGGTTGGGGGCGGCAGACAGTGGCTGTGGTGCGGAGGACTGATACGTTTCAGAAGGTGCTGACGAGCCACGTGGGAGCAGGATATTACGTGTGGGCAGACGGCACTATCCCCAACAGACGGACGCCTCGATTTATTGAAATGCGCGGCTGCTGTAGTTAAAAGGGCCTGAGATATAGGAGGCGCATCCGCAACCCTTCACAGTCAGAAGATGCAAAACCAATCTCCAGGCCATGCTGGCGTATTGAAATGTGAATCGGGTTTCACTCCACTTCAGTTTATTTTCCTCTTGAGGTGCGATGCTTTAAAAGCAGCAAACGATGGGAAGCTGTTAGAAACGGACAGGTTTGCATAACAATGGTGGAAATAGCTGCATTTGTGTGAAGATCATTCAGTTTATTGAGCTCTTTTCCCATCTGTCATTTGGTCAGGGATGCTTAGAAACCGTTTTCATTGATTTACAGGATCACAGAAATATCTTTATCTGAAGATGAAAGGACGAAGTTTAGAAATGAAATTTATACATTGCATCATGTTGCTGGCACTACCTAAAAATATAACTGATGAATGAGACTATAAACTGATAGAGACATCTGGCCAACATGTGAGCTGCATACTGACTGAATAGGCAGGGTTCTAAGCATTGTGGAACCTTAAAAGTGACGGACACGGAACGTTTTACAATGGGCAGGAACTGTGCATGTTACACAAATTGTATTCCACATCAGGAACTTGACTTTCAGTTGATTGATGCTGAATGAGAATTTCAAGCAAAAATATTGCTAATACAATTATAGTTTAATAAAAATGTAAATCTGTAGCATGCGCAAATATTAAATTACACTGATTTATTTTAGTTATTTTTTATAGCCTAATAAGAACTAAATTTGTAACACACACAAACGTTAAGTAAAATAATTAATTACCCTGAATTATTTTAACTATTTGTTTAAAATCTAAAATGTAAGTTAAGAAATATTCTTATTTTGTAGTGGATAGCATTAAAGTACTTTTTTTACTGCGCTTGTTGCAATGCATTTTGGGATTGCCGTCACCCAGTATGCATGCAATGACGCCTTATAGAAATTACTTTCAAAACAAGCTATGAGACCGAATGTGTAGGTCACCTACCTTCCGCTTAAGTCAACTCCATATATAAATATCGCATATCACTGATTTCTTATTAATGTTCCAAACTTCATAAATGTATCTCCTCATGAGGACAAATTTCTCATATTCTGATATCAATCTGTCTGGGTAATGAAGTCAGTCTGGAAGATGCTGTCTGAACTCAACGTTCCTGTCTCATTGCTGTGTCTCCTGTCTCCATCATCTTCATCTTTCGCTTTTCTCCACACACCTCGCCGTCCCCCAAGGCCATTTTCATCCCCTCTTCAAATTAAACAGACACACCATAATAAAGGACGCCGCTTTAGATTTGAATCTATAATTGAAACAAACTGTGTATTGCTTTCTAATTTTAGCCAGGACTCAAAGAGGAGTGCTGTGGGAGATAGTTTGTCATAAGGTCCCGCGCGACCTTGCCCTCCTCAGCTTGAGAGTGATTAAAGATAAGGCTCGAGACGGTTCCCGTGTAAACAGGAAGATGAACGACAGTCGTTTGAAAGCTCCAGCGTCAGCTCACGACTATTACTGTTCGCCGTGCTGCCCAAAACAAGTTATGAGTACCTAACAGAATGAAGCGTTCAGGACAGAGTCATCGCTGCCGGGCATGATGTTAAAGCAGATGTGGGCTCGCTGAAAGTCAATAACTAGGTGAGATACAAGAGAAGAAAAGAAATAAAACAAAGGCAGAGGTTAGTGAATATAGCATCTGCTTATTCATTCCAGCACTGGTGTAGATACAGGCCTACTTCATACAGTCAACATAATGCTCTGTAACCTATAGAACATTATATAAAATTATTATTTTACACTTTACTGTTTACATTTATGCACTTGGCAGACGTTTTGAAGTGACTTACAGTGAATTCAACATATACATTTTGTCAATACTGTTTGTCAATAATTGAACTCATAAAACGCTGTGGACACTGTATATTATAGTAAACAGTATCGTTCAATAATAGTGCTGTATTTTTTATATTTACCTACTCATTGTAATAGTGGGATTTCTGCCATACTACAAAAAAATGGATGATTTGAACGTCCCTAGAACATTCAAATTAACATTTTTAATGCAAACGTTATGGAAACGTTCTTACAACCTACAGTTGTTAGCTGGGCTTGCTCATGCGATATCTCTTAAATAAATGTGCATTGATGTCACAGTAAAATTCGGAATATGTTATCTTATTGTAGTAAAATGACTGTCTAAATACAATTTAGGGATTTTTTTTGTGCATTTTTTTCTTTTTAAACTTTGAACAACACAGATGAAATTGTTGGTCAGGACTTTTCTTAGAGAAAACAAAATGTGCGATAAGATGTCAGATGGCTGTCATCAGAGAGGCGGAGCTCTTTGAATCACTCAGAAACCGATCTTCTCCCTGCTTATTGATTCAGTTTGTAATACAAGCTGTTCACTCCTTGTTCTGCCAAAGTGGAGATAGACGCGATAAAATCAAGGCCAGAGAGACCCACAGGAGAGATGAAAGAAGACGATTATCTGACAATCAGTCAGCAAACTTTTGTTTTAATGTCTGCTTTTGTCTGGCTACCGTTTTGAAGCAACACAGAATCATTTGGGGGCATGAAGACAGCTAGATGTTTCTCTTTTATATAACAGCTAGTCCTCAAATCTGATTGGACGAAAGGTACTCCCATAGTGCTGATGTAGAACGGGGACACTTCCTGCTTTCCCAGCTAACAGGAATGTTATCAGAACATTGGTTAACATTTTCTAAAGTTCTCTTAACATTTTTAAAAACATCCTTGCAGTTAGTTAGTGAAACATTTTATCATATACATCAAAAATGTTATGCTTTGATTGTTTGTGAAACTTTTAAAAACATCACGCAAACGCTTGAATAACGTTGAATAACGTTTGCAAGCAGTAACGTTAATATATTGTGTAAAAACTGGACACTTTAAATGTTCCTAAAACTTTCAAAATAACAATTTTAACATATTTGTTACCTATTAGAAACGTTAGGAAAACAGTCTTGCAACCTGAACTTGGTAGCTGGGTTACTGTTTTCAGTCAGTCACAGTAACAGTTATTACTATAAGAGTGTTTTTTATTATTATCATGCATAGCAAAATATATTTAAAGCTCTGTTTGTCTAAATATGTTTGTTGGTGGGTGAGAAATTCTACACCTCCCACAAGCAGTTTAGGAGTGTGATTTACTGCAACACTCATTTCTGAGAGTCCGGTGTTCAGCTCTATTTTCTCCAACACGTTACTGCTGTAAATTAGTTGATTGAAAAGTTCATTCAATTAGACCCGTCTGATTAAATCACACTGTCTCACCCGTTCAATTAATCACCAATGTGCCTGCTGTAAATATCAGAGCTGTGAAGATTTCACACTTTTCAAATTCCTTCTTAAAATAGAAACCTTTGCTTAACAATGAAGAAGATGCTATTGTATGCGGTTGTGTAGCAAACATGTCTCCTTCAGCTCAATTGTAACTGACATCAGCATTACCTCTCTCCATAGTAAATGACATCACATTACAGATGTTTTTAGTGATTATGACATCAGCTTTACTGCTGTTTCCAGTGATTATGACATCAGCATCACCATGGTTTCCAATGATTATGACATCAGCATCACCATGGTTTCCAGTGATTATGACATCAGCATCACCTGTGTTAAAAGTGATTCATGCCAAATCGCTGAATCTTCAAACATGTTGATCACACACAAACCTTAGATCAGAAAGGGCATAAAAACATGACAGGAACTTCCTAAATCTCAGAGATTATTCTAGCATCAGCACTTTCTCTGGTGCTGTATAATCGATTAGGACTGGGGGGGGCTGCTGTGGATTGAATGCTCTCTGTATGGAGCGTAAATCACATGCATTCTCTTGTATCAACAGAATTTACGTTACCTGTGGCGTTTGGCAGAAGACGTGCTGATCCAGTCGTGTGTGATTCAGCTTAGCTTGGCTTTTACAAAATAACTTAGTAAACAAGTGCTCCTCTATTCAAAGTAAATTAAGATTTTTGAGCACTGAATATTTTGATGCCTTCAACACCTCACATTCCTTTTCTCTGTGATTTTTATATTTGATAAACAGAGAAACAATTTTCTATGCACAGTGTTACTTTTGGCATTAAAGTAGAAAATCAAATTTACTCTTATAGAATATTGCAGTGACGTATCAGCATGACATATAATTAGAAT
>JAZGTK010010225.1:1352-16568 GCA_036877625.1 Ambastaia sidthimunki | reverse complement strand
TTGAAGATAATCCCATAATTCATAGATTAAATACTGCATCAGATTAATCAACCTGCCCACTGTAGGGTTATACTGTAGGGTTCAGATATATGAGAAGCTTCTATAGTCCATTTTTCTTATTGATTTGACTTATATTACAAATGATAACCATAACATTTCATATGTTTTGAAGGATTTCAGAATTGCTTAGGATTTGCTACGTCTCCCTTTTGCTTGCAACCTGAGCTGACATGTACTTGTGCATGTACATGTACATGTAAGATTGTGCAAATCCTGATGATCCATGTTATGCCATTATGCTGCAGGAATTTTTCAAAGAGCATCTTGTAAGCTATAATGAAATCAAGGAACTTGACTTTTTGGGAGTTTACTCACCCAATGTCAATATCACTAATTAATGTTATGTTTCAAATCCTAAGACAATTTTTTTCCAGAACTTACAGTAGGGTCCAAACGTTTGAACAGCTTTTATTGTACCTGTGTTCTTTTGTGTACAGTTGTCATACACCCCACCATCCCCACAGAAATGATCTCCAGGCTGAGGATCCAGGTTGGCATTGTAGGGGCAGAAAGAGGTGTGGCCACAGGAGGAGAGCAGCGTTCATACTGTTGGAGAGAAAACATCTACATACATCATCTACATTTATCAACAATATCCTGATGTGAATATCCTCAATGATAAAACCCACAGTGTCAAATAACACAATATTACCATACAGTACAAGCCAGAAAAAACAGCTAATTTATTATGTGACTTTGAAAAACAAAACTATTTATCAGGACACTTTCAATGAACTAACTTCTCAAAATCGACAGAGAGGGAGAAAAGAGAAAATCGTGTTATTTTAGGCATTTGAAACACATAACAAATTACTGACAACACAGTAGGTATCAGATGAAATGATTAAGAAGTGTTTAATAAAAAGCAAAGGATTCCCCCGTGACTGCTCAAGCTGTGACAGAGGCTCACAGTGTCAGGCTGTTGTACGGGCAGTCAGAGTGAGCTGTGAGCCTGGAGGGAATTGCTAATTCAGCAGGCTCGATGCCGGAAGATCCAAGCACAGACCACCCGCTGCTACAGCCCTGTATGCCAGTCAGGGGTCTGACAAGACGCTATGGGGAATAAGATGTTTTTATACATAGGGGAATATAGTTTCAAAGCTACTAGCGCACTAAAGCAGTAATTCAGCTTGCAAAATATATGCCAACATGCATTCTAGAAATGAATATAGAGGAAAGACTTTCACAAAATTGGATCTTTTGTTCTTACTGGAGATTAAACAACTCTTTCTATTATTGCTTCACAACAATGTCGACCTTGTTTTATTCTCAACAGAAAACAACTCACTTTTGCAAGTTTGCAAGTTTTGTAATCAGCATTAAAGCTGACAATCAGCATTACAGTAAACCTGGTGCATATTGTAGCTTAACATGGTTAACTGCCCAATCAGATTCGATACGCTAATAGTGATTCGAAAGTGACAATCAAGCAAACACACTTTTTTCATATTTTTCACAAACAAAATGTCTCCTCGAAATGTTGGTCAAAGATGTTGGTGACTTCCCCTAATGTCTGGTAAGTTTAAATACACCTCTTTCTTACCACTTCAACGACATTTTTGTACTGAATTAATTATAAAGAATGAACTGCCAGTATAATTGCATGGGAAATTAATTGGATTTGTGCATTGCAGCTTTGCTTTGATTTAAAAGCATCTTCCAGAAGCATAATTGTACATGTAAATGAATGACAACAAACAGCTCTCGCTAGCCAATTTACTGTATTTGGTGATACAAAACTCATCAATATGGCAAAAGCAATTAGGCAGACTACATGTAAATCCCTGATCTCACATAGAAAACTGAAACTGCAGGACATGAACAATACACACAGGTATTGAGTGTTTTGTATTCGTCTTCATTGTGTGTGCTGGAGAGAAGTCAGGCTTCAGTGAGGAAAGAGCCTTTGTTCTGTGTGAAAGACCTCTGTGAATGCCATGGCTAATTTCACACTCCCCCAGGAAGAGTTTGCGCGTGGCTGCACCGGGAGAGAGCCTACATTTACCCTTTACCCTGTCTGAAAACTCAAGGTTTTAGCAATACTTTCCCAAAAATAGCCTTCACCATTATTTATATTAATTCAAGAAAAGATAACAGGAAGCAGTAATACACACCGACAGCCTCAAATTATAACATGTTCTAGCTTTAAATTAGTGAAGATATTAAAAAGGAAACTAATATTTTGTAATGCGTATCCTCTATGATTAATATAAATATACCTGCTGAGGTCTGACTGCAGTATATTGTGGCTGCGGCATTAACAGAACATATGAAAGCCAGGCGACATAAGTGACTTAAAGCACAACAATTCCCAATGATTTACCAAATAAGTTCCTTTAGGGCAAATCAGTCCATTCAGCAGCAATCTTGGTAACCTTTCAGGCAGCTAACTTCTATAATAACAGCTTCCATCTACCTGAATGGAGAGAGGTCATAATCTCAAACATGCTGAATTAGCAATAAAATCTGACAACAATCATAGCAATGGTATCTTCTTTTACTCAAAGATGCAGCTCAGAACTAAAAAGAACAGGCTGGTCTATCTAAAAACCAAAAAGTCAGGTGATGTCTCGATTGGCTCCTTTAACTAAAAGGCGGGGTTGTCACTTAAAAATAGAGCACATGTCTATTTTTACAAATGAACCATCATCTCCTGGACAGTCTTTGGTACCTGAGTTGAGTCAATAGCTCTGCTAACAGTTCAGTCAATGTGCACCAGACATGAGAAATGAGACACCAACAGTTCATTCACTTTCTCCAGCCGTGATATTATGAGGTAGTGAACATAAGGGCCAGTTGGAGATCTGTGTCTCAGGACTGGTAAGCAAACACAGCAGACAGCCATGGGGCAGGTGGCGGTCCCTCCTCAAAGCCAGGTGTTTTGGTCTGGGGGCGTTTAGGGCGGTGAGACAACTGGTATTTATCATATTTACACACATACTTCCTTTCCAGCATCTACGTGTTAGATGTGGCCCTTGTTTGTTTCAGTGAAAACAACAACAGTAGCAGCAGAAGAGTGAGTGTCGTGTCTGGCCCTGAATAATGCATGACAGCTGGTGAATAATTTAAATCACCAAACATCAGGTTTAAGAGTTTAATCTTGGGACTTGGTCCCAACGTTCAGAATTATATGCAGCGATGTGGACAGTGTGCTGACTTTCAATAAGAAGGGAGGAAAGAAGAATTTATCACAAAGACAATGTGTTTAATGCTACTAAAACATGTTCTTCAAATACAGTTTTAATACTATAGGTAGTTTTGTTTTTAGAACTAGAGCTGTCAATCAGTTTATTTAATAAAATAAAATTCTATCACATTAAATACATAATTGCAATTAATTGCATATATCAATATTTGCTATATGCCAAAGACATTAATGTTGCACAAAAGCATTGAAGACTTTACAAAAAGTAGCTTTAGAAGTCAATGCGTTGTTCATGTCCGTATCACTGGACATTAGTCTATTGCTGACCTCCAGTTCACAGGAATCTATTTTGCAATTGAGTTTGTTGATCTGTGCATGGTAGACTTAGCTCACACATTTTTGTCGTCTCGTTCATTGCGGACTTGCAAAAAAGGTGGTTCTTCAAGCTTAAATTGCCCTGGTTCTTTATGAAATTGACATACGAGTCGAGGGTAATAATAAATGCATTCATTTTTCATTGTGTTTCATTTTATAATCACGCATAATTATTTAACACAAACTTAAAATCTTTAAGCATTAATGAGTAGCTTGTAGCTCGGCAAACTACAGTTTCAAAGTAGGCTGCCAACACTGGTGAGCCATGGCAAGTGTGAGCACAAGAGCTTCTGTCATCAGAGCCTTCCCTGAGTTATAATTACCTTTGCTGGACTCATCATCAAGACACCCAGGGGCTGATGGGACAGAACGATTAGAGCAGTGCTGCCCACAAAACCACTTCCTTCTCTTCTTCCCCTTTCTTTCCTTCCTCCTAAACCCTTTCTATAGGAAACTGGAGATGTGCGTGAACTATCTCTCCGTCTCATTTTCTTCTCTCTCTCTCTCACTTGCTTTTAGCCTGTCATTCCATGAAGGCCTATTTTGAGTGTGCTGTTCATTAAAGCGGACTCTTGCACGTCATTAAAGGAAGTGGTTAATTAAAGGAGGGCCTCCCCTGCGGGACTCACATTAGCTCCATGTGTGTGGCTCTCTGGGTGGCAGGCGCAGCAGTACGGCCCCACTCTTGTGTCACAGCTGTCTGCATGACCATGGCACTCGCACCTAGGGGGACAGAGACACACAATTACAACCCACAACTTTCTGGAGAATCTTCATTGCTGCTGCTCTTACACACCTAATGGAAGTGGTTCCCATGGTAAAATGGGAATTAGGTTTCTATAGTTCCACATGTTTAAATTTGAAATCCACAAAAAGAGTATGATGATAATGTAGATTATGATAAAAGTGATTTTTGTGTTACATTAAATAACATTGAATTTACAGAAAAATATTAGCCACAACCCTGTTTACAACCATAATATGGTGTATATCTGAGTGAAATGGAATATTCAATAACAAAAAAAGATGATGGGATGCTGTTTGGTAAGGAGAGGTTGAAAAATAAGTGTGCTTTGCAATGTCAACTGAAAACAAACTTGATTTCAGAGGAAGAAAATAAACCACTTCAATTTACTGAAAAACTGTTCAAGCCCAAAGGTTCCTGTAAAGACACAAGAAATTAAAGCATCAAGTGTAATCACTATTACTTAATAGTTTAAACATTAATATTGTTTTAATAATATTAAATAATATTGTTTATTGTTCCAATAAAATACTTAAAACTGAAAAACGGCATTTTGTTAGCATTTTCCATTTTTGGCAAAATTACTTTAGGTAAAATCAAAATTAAGTCTTTCTCTTTCCTTTTGTCATTCTCTAGATCTCTCTATCCATCTTTCATTCTCTCTGTGCATAGTTAATAGGACTTTCGCATTCAACATTTATAAATGCCAGTGGAAATATCAACGGTGTGTCGTAATGTACAACAGCAGACCTGACAGGTCTCCATCAGACGAAACACGCAGCTGCAGGTCACGGCTTTAATTATTCATTCTCAAGGGCCCTTATTCTGCATTATCATCGTCCATCTCTACACGTCTCCCTCTACAATCAGCCACCTTCACCTCCTTTACCAAACAAACATGAGCAAACAAGAGGAAAAGTGGAAAAAGTAAGAGCATAGAGTATTACAGCAAAGTTACTGTAAAATTACTGTAAGGAAGGTATTACCGTGAATGAGATGCTAATGCTTCCAGACACAGCTTGAAACTGTCAGAAAACCTCAAATGCAAAATGTACACACATTTGGTCCCCAAACGTACATACATCCCCTATGAACCTCTTACAGGTTTCAACTGTCGGTCTCTTTAAGGAGGAGTTTTGGGGGGGGTATACTACTGTTTTCTCTCACCTTTGTTTCGTCAACTGTTGTGGAGCCTCAGACAAGTGCGGAGAGCAAAGAGACAAAGACGAGTCGTACAGGAAAAAGTGAAAGCGGAAAGGTGGTGGGGAAGGTGGGGGACACCTCTGAATGTCAGGGGATGATGAGATTTCACAGTCTCTAAATCTCGATTTCGTCTGTGCCGGTTTAACTAGCTCTTAATTAAAG
Source organism: Ambastaia sidthimunki (assembly GCA_036877625.1). Classification (NCBI taxonomy): domain Eukaryota; kingdom Metazoa; phylum Chordata; class Actinopteri; order Cypriniformes; family Botiidae; genus Ambastaia; species Ambastaia sidthimunki. The sequence goes on along the minus strand of JAZGTK010010225.1, from coordinate 10,878 downwards.
CTGCCTTCTTTCTCTCTCAGACACACTCGCACAGAGCGAGCGAGTGAAGTTACAGCTGCCTGCATAATGACATAATTACCATAGTCATCAGAACAGTGGCTGTTTAATGTCTGAAGGTATACAAGGATGTAACACCACGTCTCAGCTTCTGAACAGACAAAGGAACAGAGTCGACATACTGCAGCGACACAAGAACATTTCAGAATGATAAGATGCTTCCCTGAAGCCTCTAAAAAAAGAGGATACAAGATACTGTTAAGTTTCTCTGGCAGTACTGTAAACAGATCATTTTATAGTAAGTTCTCTAGTTTCATAAGTTCTCTAATTATCTAAACACTACAAAAACAAAATACATTTACTTGAGAAGCAAAATACATTAGATTTTAGGACTTACTGGCACATTTTTGGTCCTTGTTTACTCAATAATAAAACTTTTTTCATTATTTACTTACACTCATGTTGTTCTAAACATGTAACTTCTGTAAACACTGGTGATGTCATGCTCTGAAAGTACAAGAAATCCTAAATGTCATAAAAAAATAAACAAAACATTTAAGAAATTGCAAAAATTGAAATGAAAAGCAAAAGTCTTAAAACTACTGAAAGGAAATTTCACTAATACAGTTTTAATATAAAGGTTTGAAAGGCTGATTTCTCAGAGGGCAAAAATAAATGGTCTGAATAAGAGAGTTCTTCGGGCCAGTACAGGTACGGACCCTGCTGCATAATTCACCACCATCTTTCCTCCCTCTTAAGAAAGATACACAGATGTTTCAGTCCTAATGCTGGTAGACTTATCCAGGACAGACCTGTGTAAGGAAAGTCTCTGTCGTCTTTGGTCCCAGTCTTTCTCTCTTCATCTACCAGTGTCCCAATCTCTCTTTGTTCCCACTTTCCCTGATGTGACATGTCTGAAGGGTCTGTAAGTGCCACTGGATCTGGGCTTGTTTTTAAAACTGAAATATTCAGACAGGTAAAGTGGTAAAACATCTGGCCATTATGGCAAAATTTCAAAGTTATAAGGATGTATAGCCTAAATTTGAAACATATTTATATCCCAGGTTAAATTGTACTACGATATTGTATATATCAATGTTTGTCATCTACAGCTACTATTTAAAACTCATTTTTATACATAAACTTTACCCGTATCCTTTTAGCATTATACCTTTAAAATAATGCTAAATTTATCTCATAATTTAAAATTCTATACTTACTAAATATTTTTAGGTTGATAAAGAAATTACACTATACACCATAGCTGTGGAGGTGCTTTAAGTAGTTGTTAAACCTAATGGTTAACGTTTAATTCAAACAATGCTATAGACAATATACTCTTCAATGCATCTGATATTACTTTTTTTTAACAGTTCTTCTGTACATGGATTTAAATATGACTTCCTGTCACTATAATCACTAAACTAGTCTCTTGTAATACATGTTGCCAAAACTAAATATTAAATGTTTGTTTAGCATAATAAACAGTTTAAATAACATTAGTATGCCATACTCATTAAAATTACTGTCCTCATTTGCTCTGTAGTATGCAAGTGAAACCAAGTGCTTGTGTGGTCCATAAGAGCCTAGAAGCCCTGCTGCCTTGATTATAGCCAAGGACGGTGGAGATCAAATCTGAGCAGCCTGGACTGTAGCCAAGAGCAGCATTTTCCTCTCCATTCTTCTCCAAAGGCCCCCAGACTGCCAGTGGACTACAATCCACTGCTTTTATCAAAGCGGGAACTTGTCCCAGCCTGCTTTGATGCAGCTTACCTGGCAGGAATCATTTGTTGAAGGACTGTTATCAGAGTCAGAAGTCACTATGGAAGGACTAACATTCACAGAGGAACCTGGGCGTGGTGGAACCCATGTTTGTTTGTGGAACCTGGCTAACTGCAGACAGTGTACAGAATCCCAAAGATCCAAAGACCCGTTATTCTCCATCCCAAAGTAGCTTGCAGGAACTGCCAGACTTTCCACTCCAAGCTTCCGATCGTCCTTCGTTGAATGCAAAACGCTTTGGACACAACACTGAAGAACTTCAGAATCACATAGAAAACCTGCAAAGAAAGCGTGTGAAATTTAGAGGAGGAGAAATATGCATGAAATACTAAACAGGCGACGGATTATCTATTATCTCCACGGTAACAGTCGATGCTCCACTGCCTCCTAAAGCACATCAGTGCTTTGAAGAACAGCTAGCTTCACTCTCTTCTTTTTCCCTCTGTGGCTTCATTTGAGGGTTTGTCAAGAAAATGGTCGCAGCTTTGACTAAGTAGACACTTCAAAGTCTGTGTATTGGTGTGTTTTATCTGGTATTGAGAGGCAGAGCTGCATAAATTCTAAGCTTCTTTACAGCTGGACTCTCTGTTCGGCTAGCTTAGCCACATGGATGACTGGGTGACTCGCTCACACACACGAAAAGGACTTTGGGTCACTTTAGTGTATTTAAATGGAAAAGACTCAGTGTCTGAAGTGAAAGCAGCCACACAAATAGACAACTTTAAGTTGATTACATTGCAGCTAACTTTAAACCACACAATAGCTTTAAGACAAAAGTTGCTATTCAAATTATATAAAAACTGTGGTCTGCTAAACACACAATGTGACTCGCCCAAGCAAGTAACACTTGATGAGTATCTACCTGGTACTGTCCATTCTCCAGATCTATGGTGATGGTAATTCCGTTGTGCTTTGAATAGCTATAAAGTATGAAAGACAAAGGAGAACCAGGTGGTTCTGATGTTGTCGTCACTGATGTAATGCAGTGGATGGAGCAGTTTGTTATGGGTGGTGTTATTGGCTGCATTGGGAATGCAGTTTCTCTCCACTAGGGGGTGCACTCTGGGGTGGCTGGCAGGATATCAGCCTACAGAGGTAAGGGAATTTCCCAGTGTCCACCTCTTCAATTTTTCTAAAAGACACAAATTTAAAATCTTTCACTATTGTGGTTCTCAAATGGTTTCACTTCAGGTCCCAAACTTGATACTGGACACCAGGTTTTAATCATTTATTGTACAATACATATCAAACAATGAAGTGTTTAGTTATTACCATGCACTTAATAATAACTTGTGTTGATGGTTTTTGAGGATTCTCATGTCACACAACTTTTCGTTATGTAATCACACACATTTATTTTACACGTTGCATCATTATTTGTAAAGTATTTTGCATACAACCTATTTTTTCTTCAAACTCAAACACATGTAGTAGATTGTGGTACAAAAATAACTGCAACGTTGACTGATATTAATTCCCTGTGACCTTCTGCTTACCTGTTGGTTAATGTCTTTGGATAAAATCTAAAATCCCGCATCCTTCCAATGAATTGATTCGACCCTGGGGAGAAGAAGAAAGGAAAGTCAATGGTCGCTATTGAAGATGGTCTGCAGGGTCCATAGGAACCAGTGGATTACCTTATCTGTGTCTTTATTTGAGTTAGAGAGACACTTGCTGCACGGTGGGATCTATTATGCTTATTTACAGTTCTCTGTGTGCAGTAATCCCACCGTCTGAATGGGCAGCATAGATCTGAGTCTAAACGTGTCAGTCCATCTACATCAGCAGATAAGATATAATCACTCTGTTCTAATAACCAACACTGATTAATACGTCATATATAGATGTTTGCCCTGAAATCTTTTCATCTTTGTGTGCTGACTCTGTGCTTTCTAATCTAATAGCGAAGCAATATCATTGTGGTATTTATACAGCATTTTTATTCATATAATAAAACACACAAATTAAAGATTTAAATTAGGCCAAGAATAATATATTCTTAATACATAAAAGCATTTCGGCTAAGCAAAGCAATACAATTATACACAAGAGATTAAAAAATACTGTATTTATATACATTGACAAGTAGGAATAGATGCTATGAGTATTAACCTTAGGGAAAGAAAGAACAGTACAAGTTTTTTTTTAGTTTTTTTAAGTTACTAAGATGGCAAAACAATTAAAAGTCAATTTAAAAAACAATGTGAAATTGCTGATAACTCAAAGGTGGTCATGGAACAAATTTTCAAAATTATTACACAGTTATATTTTATGGGAAAGTCAAATGGCTACATCATTTTTGGAACCAGCACTGGTTATTAACTCTTGTAAGAACAGCCTTCATTTGTTGTTCACAAATGCATGAATGAAACAAGGACGAAGAGTTTAAAATGTGTGCAAAATTGATTACACAGACTCCAATTTTATGTGAAGCTGTTCGGTGTATGTTACATTAAATGAGTCATGCTTGTTGCAAAGACTATATACAGCAAGTCACTTCCTTGTTATTGTGTCATTTTGAAAACAATAGAAATTAGCATTAACATTAACCTACTGTATTCTCTAAGACAGCCTGAGCTGGATACAGGAATGTTAATCACAGCAGGGTAAGTTTCATTTAAAAGTTCACCAAAATGAAAATTCTGTTTATGGTTTACTATTTGTGTGTAAATTACATCATTTTGGGTGAACTGTTCCTTGATTGTGTGTAAATGATGACATCATATTTGGGTAAGGTAAGGCTATGCCATTTGTGCATGTGTATTCAAAATGTGTGTGTAACTATGCATTTTCTTTCCTGGGGGTATTACAGAAATCCCATCTCATCTCATTTATGAGGAGATTATTTGTTGCCATATGGTCACCCTTGACCTATATAAACTCCACCTATGATTAGTTGCTGGCTTATGAATATTTCTATAATGGAAAAATGTAGCACCTCTGCAAATTAGTGTGTCCTATCCCTCCCTCAATTCAAGTGACAGGAACCTCTGTCATTCCATGGCGAAATACAGCAAGATGAGGACAGCTGCAGCCTTCTAAAGGACAGCCAAAAAAAATCTGAAAATTCAATCAAATATATAAATTCACATACTAAAAATTGATAGAGCAATTTGGGAGTACAGAAATCATTACCGTTGGTGCCGATCCATACCGAGTCCCCCTCAGATGATGTCATCAACCAGGCCTGCCAGCGTTTTGTCCAGTGCTGTGCCGTCCTCCTCCTGCTCATTCAGGAACAAGCTTACACTTGTGCTGTGAATATATGGGTTGATCAGGAAATATCACAAAAGCATGAGCTATAAGATGCCATAATGGTACCATTAACTGTCCTCTGGGATACATGCATTTGTCCACAAATAAACTTCTCATTTCCTGAACTGTAAAACATTCTTAGCACCATTTCATGGGTATTCTACAGATTTTCACTAAAATATTTGTACAAAATATTAAGGGTATGACATTGCTAGATTTCTCATCAAATAAAAAAAATAGCTCTGTTCATTTTAAGGCATTATGGACTTGGACAAATGGAAAGCAATTGAATTGTTCAACTCTTTGTCAAGTCTCTTAAACAGATGCTATTCGTGTGACATGGAATTGCTGCTTATGTAGAGAATTCCAAATCAGTCAATTATGATCTTCCATGAAGATTCAGACAGTGCCTTAGAATGTGGCAGTAGACTGGAGAATTCTTAAGTGCTCTGTTTTATTCCAGCTGATGGAAGACTGTAAAGAGGCTATTCTTGAACTCCTGAACTAACCAGCCAGTAACTAGCAGTCTGAGATCTAAAGCCACGTCAGAGTGATGTAAATGAATGCTGAAGTGCTTCATCCTATTTACCAGCCCTGAGGCTCTTGAAAGGTCTAGCATGCTTTCATTGTTGCTTTCTTAGCATTTATTTCGTCTCCCCCTTCCATTTCAGTTACTGTTGTTTTGAAACAATGTGCGGGGTCATTTTTTCTTTCAACCATATGGTCAAACCATTTTGTTTTGCATTGTGAAAGGGCCTATGTCACTATACTTATGTTGACATTCTGTAGCTCATCCTCAGTTCTAAACACAAGTCTCATGTCCTATTGTAGTGCACCTAAGTGTGTGTGTGTGTGTGGGGAGAGACATGACTTGTTTGGATCACTGGGGTGTGATCAAACCAGTGTGTGGAGATGGTTTCGGTTCTGGAGCAGATTAATAACTGAGCGTTTCTGTGGCGCTCTTAGTAACGTACTAATCAGCAGACGCTGACATCTTAAAAGCTGCTCTCAGCTTTCAAATTAAAAAAGTGCAACAAATTTATGACATTATTTTTGCAACAATGGCCACTTAGCAATAGTCCCAACAAGATGTAATTATCACAATAATTTGTGCTTGTTTTGTTTTTCATATACAACAAGCCAAAAATTAATGATGGAACTGATGGAGGACAACTAAATCTTTGATAAACTATTAACACAGAAATAAGGCTTCCAATGTTAATTTATGTCATTCTGTTTCTCACAAGAGATCCAAAACACTGAGCCAAATATGTAACTTAATCACTTTTGCTGATATTAAGAATCCGCCTGGCGGTTAAAGCACTTCTATACATCAGTCTGTGAAAAAAAACACTGAACAAACACTGAACAAACACTTCTAGCTAGCAGCTTCTTATACAGCTTCTGTTACAGAACACAAAAACTTAAGTTTTTAATTTAATGAATTTTATAATATGGATAGAACTGCTTCTGGATTGCTAAAATGCAGTTCAAAGTTCTAAGGCTCAAACTAATGATTACTTTTTTGATCATTTATTTTTTCAACTTTTGTTAAACAATCTGGCAATTTTTTCCCAATTAAATCTATAAATTATTTTCAGATTAGAAGTTAACTTGCCAATAAATAACAGCATCTTCTGCCATTATATTGCATGTCTAATCTGCCATTAAAGTTTTACTCAAACATTTTTTTAAATAAAAATACTTTAAAAAATAAAACAAAATCTCAAAATAGCTGTGTGAAAATACTGTAGGTTGCATGTAGGTTGTGTAATTGGAACTGCACTTGTATCACGTATTTGCAAATTATTGCTTACACAGACTTAGTGCATAACTTTCATATATATCTACATCATTTAGTTTCACAGGTCGATATATGCATAAACTAACAGCTTACAAGCTGCAAATCTGCTGGAAGTCAGTGTTGCTGTACCAGCATCAGCCTCTGCTCTAGGAAGTCTTTGTGAGTTTTTGTGTGAAACTTCTCATAGACAAAGAGGCAACGACGACTCCCAGACACTGGCTTGAGATTTAGGGGCTCGTTTTCAGCATCTCAGTTGTCATCATTGGAGATGAACATAAACTGTTTGACACTGTGACATTTCACACAAATCGAAGTATCGACATTTAATTCCCACCCTACTGTATTCATGATATAGTCCAGCTTAGACTTCTTCATCTAGCTTATGTGTATTAGTACACAGCCATACTTGTTACAACATTCTGTTACAGTTTATGAATCAATCAAATTAAGTTACATAAACTAAATCAATTAAGCAGAATGACTGTTATTCATTCAGTCACTTTTGCTGAAAGTAAAAAAAAAAAGTTCTCAGTTTGTTTTATTATGTGGTAACCATTTTATAAAAGAAATAAGGCACTTAAGGTCATGCCATATTGTGAATCTAATCTTGGAAAAACCTCTAACATTTTAAGGCCTGAGGGGAACAAGGCAAAAAACGAGCCCTTTAAACTAAAACAGACCATCTGACACAAGATATATGAAATGTGTAAAACCCTTCTCATGTGTAATGTTGCACAATTTTAGCCTCAGATTTTGTTCAAAGAAAACAACAAAACAGTCTTTGAAATCACACTGGGGTGCTTTTCGTATAACAGATTTCATAATTCACACCTAAAACAATGTTGTGATCTTTTGGCTCGCACCATAAACCAGGTCGCAGATACAAGCTTAACCTGAAGCCAAGCTGTATTCTGTAGCAATGAGTGACAAACCATCGCATGATAAAGCTTTTCTATTTCAGCACTGAAGGAGCTGTCAGGGTCTCTAAAATTATTCCACTCTGGATGAGGGTATCAGTGCGAACAATCCTCCTCTTTTAACACTGATACCTTCTGGACCTGCCCTTCTATCTGAACAAACACACACCCTCCCTCTGTCTGCCTCAATCTCACATACATAACCGCAAACACATGAGATGTTTTATTACGTCTTATAGCTGGAGCTCAGTACCGATTCTTATCATTTAAATGAAGCAAAAATGTTTTCCTATTTGTAATTTGTTATATTATCACGTTTCATAATGCACTCAGGGCCAGTTCTGCGATGTGAAATATAACCGCCTCCGACAGGAAGTTGCAGTTTGCTATTGAGGCGTCTGAGGCAACGGGCCCCTCGTCACCATCCACCATTACAGTGAGAGGAAAACTGATGAAAAGCCAATTTCCCCTTTATCACATTAACGCAGCCATGAGAGAGAAACATTTGTTCTACTCAAGTACACTAAAGATACAATTACCAATCTCACATATACATGTTTTATATCAGCCTTCGTTCTCCTGCTGCGAGGATGGCAACAATATATTAAGACTAGCATGACAGTTTATTTAAGAAAAGAAAATTGTCTCTGTGGCGCTGGAGAAGTCAGAAATATATAAGGCAACGTGTCAGTGCTTTTAATAAAGGTAATAACTCTTGAGAGGATATACTTTACACAGAAAGCATATACAGAGAGTGTTTTTCTGTTCACTGTGACTGAAGAGGACTGAATTTATTTTTACTAACTAGGTTTTCAATACAGTGCATTATAACTAGAGTTTCTAAACAGTTATGGCTATGTGTCAGTAAAAAACTACTTTGTGTTTACATACAGTAAATTAAAAGGTCATTTATGATGCCGAAAATGCTGTAAAGATCAGGCAGAAGCCTTGCAGCTGATACAAAAAGCTGATATTAAATTTAATTTAACGTTTAAATAAAAAAACATTAAATGTATATTAGCATAAACTCATGATTGTGAAATGCATTTTCAGTTTGAACCAACTGCTTAATTTCTGTGCCATTAGTGTTCACAAACATTTTTCAGATTTGACAAACATCATCATTGGTCAGCAAAATGGTATAGCCCAACTCATGCCAATGATTATGCTAATGGTATTATGTCAGGTTGGCCGGGATATTCAAACTAACAGCAATGTCTTAATAGTGCCAATGGGCCACAGTGTTTACACTATGGCGAAATCAACCTATGATCTTTAAGCCCTTCAAAATCATTTGACGCTTAAGCAGTTAAAAATGCTATAACCTTTACGGAATTGAAAATCAGACCAAGCCAGCACATACATCACCCACACAAGATTACCAATCCCAAACAACCATCAAAGTGAAATAACCAAACCCCACATTTCATGCTGCGTCTCATAATTTATTACCACCAAAAATGAAATATATAATTGAGTCTATGTACTGCATGTACAGCATTTTCTGTTTGATAAATTGCCGTTTATTTAGAAATGCCTGAAATGTTTAACATGTCACCGCGTTTTAGCGCCTGACTTACTGCTGTCTGGCCTTATTTATGTAGTGCGCTGAGTGCTGGTGTGTTTATATGACTTTGCTGTACACTTTACAGATTGTGGTTACAGGGACAGAATGCCACGGACTGCTCATCCATCTCCGGAAAGACCTCAGATTCAAGATACACTTCATTTTTCCCCTCTGCCCATCTCTCCTGTGCTTTTCACTAGCAAT
>JAZGTK010010224.1:2535-16568 GCA_036877625.1 Ambastaia sidthimunki | reverse complement strand
AAAGACTTGCAATGATGCACCTGTGCTACAGTTTGTGATAGACAGAGATGAGGATAATGAGAGAGTGGGCATGTGATCTTGTTTGTGTCTGTGTTTGTCTCATCAGATAAGAATGTGACATTTGACGGATGACAGAACCTTTTCATATTGTAAATTAGAGCAGGACGAGACATAAGCAGACAGAAGAAAAAGAAGACGCAGATAAAGGGTAATAAAAGCAGAGCGAAAGTTTAGAAGACAGAACAACATTAGAGAAGAGAGCAACAGTATAGAAATAATGCGAGAACACAGATTAGGTCTAGTGAAGGGCAAACACAATACAGTGAGTAAGCGACATAGGAAATATTTTTTTTCTCTCTCAAACACCATATCCTGTTTATTAATCGACATAGCCACTGTCACTCCCTGGCAGTAAAGACAAGCATAGCAAAATGTTTTTAAAAGGAGAGAGGGGTTTTCAGGTGCCACAACACACCAAAAACTTCCCAGCATCCCTTCTGCTGAGAAAACGATGACACATCGTTTCGCTGACACAAGTCAGCTGATTGCTGTGTCACGGCACTGGTTTTAGCCGAGTGGCAGTGCTCTGGCTATAGACGTAGAGTCTTTTTTTCTCCCAGACGCAGTGCGGCACAGCCAGACGACTAGAGTGGAGGCACAGGAGCTCACAGCTGCAGTCTACTGGCTTGTTTCGGGGAAGCAGAGTAGCTGAGCCCTTCCTCTCAAAATACCATTGCTTGGCTCTGCTCCTCTTCGCCGCTTAGGGATAATTTTCATCGGGCGGAGCAACCGAAGAGATCACAACCAAGAAGGAAGAGGAGAGCAAAACAAACTCTGAGGAAACTTGGAATTACTCTTCTTCTAAGATACAAACAAATCATTTGGAGAGGCTCGGATTGCGATAATTTTGTCTGCTGTCGCTGCACACTCGGTCCCCTGACCGAATGTGCATCCCAAACCGCATTTCCAGGCTGAGAAGTCGAAGAGAATGGTTTGGATTCCAATGCGTTACCTGTCTGTGCCACCACAATCCTGGCCCACCCCACCCACTGCCCAGATGTCCGGTCAGACGGGCCCGACTGCATAGGTTCAGGTCTAGGCAAGGTGGCCGCTTGACTCCAAGGTTAAGATGCCTTCGATGTCCAGTTGGTAGGGATGAACCAAACAGACACTGCGACGCAACTGAGTTGAGATCAGCCAGCCAGACGCCGTGACCTAAATCAGCCTCAGCCATGTCTGGATGCAGCCAGAGCGAAGCAGACAGAGAAAGCAAGGCAGAGAGGGAGCGCTGAGGGGAAAGCGAACCACACATACCATCTCGTAAACTCACACTACGGTAGGGTCGGACGGCTGCAATTAGATTGTAAAGCAATAAGATGAGATGTCAGTTTGCTCTCCTCTTTCCATTTCCTCTTCCTCTACAGTTCTCACTGATGCTGTCCTCAGTCGAGCTTTCTCAGTGGATTAGACTGTCTGTAGCTGGTCTCTTATCTTTGTGCCATAGGGATGGAGAGAAACGGAAAAGGCAAAAAGGGAGGGGGAGACTGAGTTTGTCCCTCTCTCTCTCTCTCTCCTGCTCTGTCTCAGCACTGCTTTATTTTGTTCTATTTCCCGGTTCACATTAACTGCGTGTCTGCGTTGATCTCCACCATTGCTGCGAAGCGTAACACCAGCCCACCCCCCAGCCCACTTCCCAGCCCACCTCCCTCATATGGGCTTTCGGTTCCAGGTAAGAAATTGACTTCTTCGTCTGCTGACAGCTGAATACCTTCATCTGCAAATGGGCATGTTAGGTATACCTGCTTCTGCTTAATCTTCTTGCCATTCGTGTACATTTCAAACACAAGCTCATGAACAAGAAAACATCACCTCTACACATGTGTAGACATGGAGGGAATATAACAATTTACTTTTGGTATATTTGCTGGCGGTGCATGATTCTCTTAAACTGAAGAGCAGGTAGTAACTCAGTCACTCAGTCATGTAATACACATTCTAAAAAGTAGTAGAACTGCAGAATGATGGGACTTTAAAGTGAAATAAATGTACGATTGCTGTTTAGACTTAGTGAGTTGGGGTAAGTAGTCATTTAGATGACTCAAGCTTTCATAAAGTGTATTTTTTAAGCTCTAAATCCTACCTGAAGTTTTAACATGTCTGGGAACAAACGTTAAATTACAGTTCCGCTGCTTCAGTTTTTTTTTTCTTGGCAAAAACAGTCCCCTGCTCAGCAGGAACACAGCGTTGATCACAGCGAAGACAGTCTAGCCATGAGCGGTTGGCTGATTCCTAGCACGTGAGCCTGGATTCCACCTGCTAGCGGATCACAGGGTCGCTCATTAGTCATTGCTTGGGAGAGCAGAACTTCACAGTTTCAGTTGAATCCACCTGCGCATGAAGCCACGGTAAGAGCTCTTACGTTCAGCCGTTGCTGATGAGAACTCCTCAGGGCATTTGTGTAAGAACCTCTCAGGGAAAAGTTACAGGTGTTGGTTTACATTTGAATACGTTTGCATACTGTGAGAGCTGTAATCTCGTGGCATGTTATATCAGTGTCAAATACAGTTGAGAGCACAGCTCAGACATGAGAACAACTTCACAAGGGCCATCTGTTCTGTGTTGGGGGCATCAAGGAACTTCAAACTACCTACAGTATGTAGCTGTGGATCTACCCATGCTTTGTTTCATTTATCATCTTTACAAATGCAATTACTGGTTTTTATCACACACATAACGCAATGTTTCTTCAAACAAGTCAAATTTTTAACTTTATTTAAAAATAAACATAGATTGTATAAATCATTATGCAAATATAATATATTGTTTATGCAAAGTCAAATATTCAAGGCTTTATGCAAGGACTCCTTGAAGATTATAAAGAGACCAAATTAGTAGTAGAGATAAGTAGAGATACTAGAATTTACAAGTGACTCTTCGCTAAGCCCCCCTTGTCCCTCTTAATTACTGCTGCTAACTCAGACAAGCATCTGCTAGCACCTCCTCATTGGTTCTTGTTACATGAGTTCTGACGTGAGGTGTACATGATAGTATATAATGACCTGTTTGTTCACACACAGTGATCAAAGCTCCAAAAAACTTAAACACTAGTTGTATTTATGTCCTTTTTGGAGCTTGAAAGTTCTGATCCCCATTCAGATCCATTTTATGAAAAACATCTCATACATTTATTAAAATATCCTGTTTTGTGTTCTGAAAGGATATGGGTGAATAAATGACAGAATTTACATTTTTGTGTGAAATATTAATTTAAGACTTACATTAGAGAAGAGAAATTGCGACCCTGTCTGTGAAAACCCAGATGAAGTAATGTTTTGTGATTTACTGTTTTCTACATAATATTAATCTATGTAATGTAAAGAAACATAAAATATAAGCTTGATATCTTTAATATTGACTGAGTAAGGTCATGTGAAATCAATTTTAAGGCCAGGATTGAAATCATAGTGAAATGAATGCTCTTAATCTTATAATTAGATTGTGAGACAGACAGTGTTACATTATAGCAGACAGCAACAGATCCCAGGGTAGAATTAGCAAAGCATCAGTTGAACAAAATCATTGTAATGATTGGATTAGCAATCGTGATTATTTGCAAATCAGTCACAGATTTCATGAATGTCTTACAGCTCTGTAGTCTGGTCTTAAAGTCTCTTTAGGTGTCTATAATGGAAGCAGTGTTCATGTGTTTGTTTATGAGTTCACTCAAAAACAAAACTTTTGGTCATTATTTGCTCACCTTTATGTCATTACAAACTATGCTGTTGTATTTTACAGAGAACACGAAACTCTTTTTTTCCAGCCTTGGTCACCAGGCGAGATTTGACAACTTTGCGTCTATAAATTACTCCATAAGTTCTTGCATTATAGATCTGTTGTTGTTTATGACACCTGTTGCTTTTCTCTGCTTGTCATAGCAGAAAGTGGGTCACCCCCTATAGCTCATGCTACACAACACATTTTCCCATATGTTTCTTCAATGCACACATGGCTTTCATTTGCCAGCTTCTACATCACTGTACAGCAGTTATTATGTTGCCTTTTGCTTAATACAGTAAGTTTAAAAAAAATCAGCTTTGATGCTTGCTCATTTTCCTAAGCCCCCTTTGTTCCAAACCGTCTTCCATCATTCTTCAATGACTTCAAACATGGTAGCTGGTCAAACCTCCAACCCATCCACACGCACACTACACCACAGCAAACATAATACATCTGAATGTACTTGAGGTCGGGTCCTTAGACTATAACTGAGAGTTTACAGTCAAACAAGCTGTAAATAGCTTTCTTCCTTTTTAGGTTTCCAAAGAGATTCCTTATGTTGTGGATTACTTTCAGAACCGAGAACTAACAGACGGCAACACTTTTGCAACGTTTGATTGGAGACTGTAGAGTTCCCAGAGCGTCCTCAAATCACTGCAGACTTAAAGTTCTCAGTCTGAGCTTAAAATAAACATTCACTGGCAGAGGCCCATATAATGCTCAACTTAATGGAAAGTCCAACAGAATGTAGTCCATTTCTACAGATTCCTCTAAATTCACATCTTCATTCTTGTGGCAATAACTACATGGTCTGCAGTTGCCATTAATGTATCACTGATAATGGTTTGGAACTGACAGCAGATTGCTCTGCTATAAATGTAGGTCAGTGACATATGAACTATGAAATCACAGAGGGTACACTGTGTAGAAGAACCACCATAAAGATCACATGCAATCACACACTGTCGTAAAAACCAGCCGCAAACACATTTAGATTCAATGTAGCGAAAAAGGCACATTTGCTAAATTGTTTGAGGTTGACGATTTCGGCATGCAGCTGAAATACTGATTTACATTTTTATATCCAAAAGCACAGAGCATCATTTATATTAATGCATGTTTTTGCCTGGCCATGCTGTTGGTATCAGTTAAGTGTCTTTTTGAATGCATAAATAAGCAGCTGACTAGCTGTTATTGTCTTCATTACACGCTGACTGTAAGCAAATGTGTGGAATGCACTCGAGGGCTCTTTCTGTGGCTTCATTACGGCTGTGTAATATTCAGCCGAGCTTGCGACCGTTTGTAAAGCTGGCATGAGGAGCACTGCGTCTCTTTTTTGTTGTGGTCACTGGGTCGGTTATTTCCCTTGAGTTTTCTTTTTATAACCACCTGCAGCAAACTCAGTGCAATATCACCTACTCTGAATCCAAATTGAATTACATGTGTACACACTGTTTTCAATAAAAATTCTGACTTATAAAGCTGTTGAAAATCCAGTTTAGATATTTACTGAATATTTCTAGTTATTAAAGATGCTTTTAAGTTGATTTCTTTCATGCTTTGACATATTTCCTATTGAAAAGGAAAACTGATAATATTAAACTTTTTTAATAGTAGTAATACTTTTTAATAGTATTTTAGTTTAAATCAAAAAGTTTACATCACATACGATTTTCTATTGCTATTCAGAAGTTTTAGGGGAGGGACATTTTCAATCAGAGAGCATTTATTGGTAAAAAACTGGACATGCCTGTGAATGCAAGTTGAGTCATGAATCTTTAGGTCTGTTTTACTGGCAAACAAACACTCTACATTTAAATGTATTCATTTGGCAGACGCCTAGCGACTTACTGTGAATTCAAGGTATACATTTCTATCAGTACTTGTATTCCCTGGGATCGAACCCACAACCTTTGCACTGCTAACGCAATGCTTTACCATGTGAGCTACAGGAACACACATGCTATAAGCTTTTTCCTTTTACTTTTTTAGTACACTATCAAATAATCTCAACTCTACAAGACTACAAAACTAATATTTTGATTTCACTGTGTCTTTAAAATATCAAAAGGAAAAAAGCACTTTGTTGAAACTGATGAAAAATTCCTTAACAGTTAACTCCCACAAATTTGTTTATATAAATAGCTAAGTTTACACAGCTCGGAACAGCACGCTTGCATAAACACAATCTTGTTTTCATCAGAACAGCTCTCAACAGGTTGCACTCTTGCACTTTATGATCCACCATGAGGCATCAGGGCCTGAGATCTGAACAGTGTTTTCTATAGGGATCCTTTAGCTTGCTGCGGACAGCAGTCCATCCCCCACTCACCGCATTTCCATTGCAGCTGAGCCCTGCTCTGTTTGTGCTTGTGTGTTTACAGTAAACGACAAGATAAAAGACCTGTCAAAGAACTCAGGGCTACTGTGGTGTTTTGATGCACACTACCATGCTGAGGCAGTTTTTGAGCAATCACCACCAAGCTGCTGTACAGAAGGAAGCTGCTTTATCTGGACTGAGTGAAGTAACTGATATCTTTCAAGGTTAGTGTCAAATCCCAAAGGCATCATGATGCAGCTGTTCCTTTAGCACAGTGTCGTTCTGTTGGGCCACTTGGCATCTGCTGCTGTTCACAAAGCCAGCAGCAGTTCAGACATTTTAAGTGAGGATGTGCCTGTGTCAGCTCATGCCCTGCATTCGAGAATGACTGTCAAAATCTTCCCTTCAACAAAACAAGACCGGACATGAACGGGCTTGTTTTCATCTAGCACACATGTAGGCCCAGATGGAATCTGGAGTTCTTTCCACATTTTCTATGTTGATTTTGATGGGAAAACTGTGTAATGGATTTGAATGGAAGGATAAAATGTGTTCAACAGATCTAAGAGCAGAGGAAGCTGATAGCTGAGACTATGTTTATGTCTTGATTTTTGGATCTTTCTCTTTAGATAAACAGCTCATGTGTCTCCTCTGAAGTCTGAAAACAAATTTAAGCTGAAATAAAGTTTGATTTTAATATCTCAAACCTTTTATTATAAAATATTCAAAAACAAATTATCTTGTTATCCACATTTATTTCATAACTATTATGCATGATAACTGCAGTTTCTCTGGACATGCATGAACCAGGTCATTTGTAGAATTTGATGAAAGTCAGGTGTCTTCTATTGGGCCGAAGTTTGCTGAGCTGTCAGGCCAGGTTCACTGGTCCCACATTCCACCTGGACCTGCTCATATGCACCAGAACTGTTATTCTCCGTCGAGTGTGTCAACAACATCAGGTCCATCTCATGTCCATGCTCCTGGATAGAGGCACACGACCACAAACTCGCACACCCTCACATTGTGTTGCATAGATTACACAACATGTACATAATGAGCTGAAGGTATTAGTCAGTTGTCTAGCTGAACAGATACAGACTGCTCCCACGCTAGCACGCGCAGCGTGTTATTGTGTTCAGCCAGGGCCTGCGGCGCACGAATAAACACTACAGCAGACTGATGGAAGGACTCCAACACCGACACTAACAACATGTACAAACAGGGAAACAGAGAGCAATGTTAATGCATTTGAGACACTTCAAAGTATCCTGAGATAAGTAGAGAAAAAGCCTAACCGTGAAAGGCCGTGTTTGGCACCTGTTCACTTTGAAAATGACACTTTTCACTCACACTTCTCTGTGTGCAATTATTACAGGCAGAGAATTCTTACAGATCTTGCAGTTGTTTGTGTACATTAGGAGTGTTACCTAACCAGGCTTAGAAGATGGAGAAATAAAAACAGCATTGCTATAATTTAAGTGCTCTGCGGCCAGCAAAGTCTATGTAAGAGCATAAACATCTCACTGTTTGTTGTTTACGCGTTGATCTGCCCGGAGGTGGTCCGCGATCAGACTGAATTTGAAAGTGCTCCCTTCTGCTTGATCTCGGCACACAAAGATCAGCCTTACTGGAGCAGAATGAACCCAGCTGCAGGGAAACTGCCTCCCTGCTCTCCATCAGCAGAGTGAAGGATAACACTGAAAAAATGTTTTCTGCGCTCAGACGACTCGGGTTTCGCTTGCGCAAGCAATGCACCAGTCACCCGTAATGAACTCTGCATATAAACACATACTGACACCCACAGAAATACAGCCCATGTCATAAAGACAGTAATGTGATATATACTGTAGCAGGTCCAATCATTGAGTTATGTATCGCAATGTGCTATATTTACAGCGTTTGTTTATCGTTGTTTGAAAATTGCACCAGAGCCTGAAGCGCATACAGTGACACATTCAAACTATTTTCTTCTTTGTTTCAGCAGGGAAATTCTGCTCCAGGGTGACACGGGTCATGGGAGAGGACCTCGGATTTCTTCTGACCATGAAGAAGTTGTGTACGTGAACATAAACACTAGCATACACTAGTGTATGTTTTCAGAGGAAAAATAACTATACTTTTGAACAACGTAGCTGAGTGAGGAATAAACCATTAACTTTTGGAATATACTGGAGTTGGTCCCAAAGAGTAATTTAGGAATATTGTGTTGGACACTAAACTTCATAAGTATGCCACGAGTCATGCTATCAAAACAATTTTTGGATTTTTGAGTATATGATAGCATTAATATTTAATAGCAGACTAGTCACACATAAAGCCCCATAAATTGCTGTAAAATTGTGGGATTAAGGTTTTTAATAAAGAAACCATATCTCTACAATGTAATTTGCTGGAAATACACCACTAGCATAGTAGAAATGATGGGGCACCATACTGTAAGCTAACTACTAAATCAAGATAACAGATTTTCAACATGCATTGAAAAATTGCATCAGTTCTTTTAGAACTTTGTGACTAACTAAACGCCTTGATGTGAGGCATTCTGCATTACTGCCTCTAACTGGATCTGCTGAAATCATTTAATTGCCAAGGTATAGCTGCCATAGTTGCCATAGTCAACATTATAGTACCGCTCATGGCAACCATATATGACGAAAGATTTATCTGTCTATAGTCACTATGAAGTCTATAGTCACTATGAAGTCTATAGTCACTATGAAGTCTATAGTCACTATGAAGTAAGTTCACATATAGAGAACCATTTCCTTACCTCCTGAACACCCCCTGCGCTGATGTATTTCTCTCACACATGTAACCCTGAATGACAAATTTTAAAAGACTGCACACAAATTTCTATAATGTTCTGCTGGTACTGAAGGGGCTCGATAACTCCGGGACTACAGAGGCCACTGAATCAGCATTTCAAAGTGAAGCTGCTTCCCACAAAAACCTTTGAATTAAAATAGAAAAGTTTTCCTTTCCTGCCGTATCGACTCAACTCTGATTGACCTCCCTCAATCTGTGTCTCTCTGTTGTAAAGAACAGGCATAAAATAAGACAGAGTTAATAGAGTTTAGAACTAAGAGCCAAACCACATTGGAATAGGAAGGAGATGGAGTAAAGGAGAGAGGGAGAGAGAGAAAAGAGAGAAAGAGGACAAGAGCGATTGAGAAAAAGGGATAGAACAAGATCCCTAAGGGAGGAGATTGAGTTTGGGCTTGAGATTCTGGGCTCTAATTGGTCGAAAGCCTCAACTCTGTGTTCCCACAATGCCTTGTGCTGGAGTGACTTTTTCTAAAGTCTCGATGGACTCCTCAAGGTTACCTTCACTTTTCAGCATTATCAAGCATTCTAAGCCACTGTAGCAAATCTGCTTTTAGTATAGTGATGGACTACTGAGAATAGCTGGCGGAATATTCAAAATTGGAATTGGCTGGGCGCTCAACTGTCACGCACACACACACACACACACACACATACAAACACACACACACACCCTTCCTTCATCAACTTTAGTAATCATATACATCATCTGCAAGCACTACAGTTATATAAATCACAAATAGACACGGCATGATCATCGAAAATGGTTGACTTGAGCTTTGATCAAATCAGATAAGAGCATATTGATGTTGAAAAGTCACTAGCTTTCCTCATATGTTTATATGTGTGTTGTTTATGCTGGTAAGTGGCTTGCTGTGACTGAATTCTGTCTGCACTAATCTCGTCATCTTCCTCTCAAACAGATTGCCATACCAATGAAATAAAGAGGTCATAATGAAAAGCATGCCCTTGCTTCTAAGAGCCGGCGAGGTGTGTTTTCTATTTACCATTTCTATGGAGAGATCCATGTTTCTTGGCTTCCCTTCAAGCACAGTCTCAACTAACCAAATAACCTCTCATGTGTATCAAACCAAAATCAAATAAAAAAGTGATCACTGCTTTCATTTTCCCTGTGTATTTTCTTGTCTAAGCCACAGGTATTAACCAAGTGAAAATATTTCACGATATTAAAATGGCAGCTGGGAAACAATATCTTGCATTTTTGCAATTATGCTCACAATTGCATTTCTGTCATAGTGGTGTGATATTTTGTGCAGTGTTTGCATATGTACCAGATTAATAAAAAGCAGAGGTGTGCACAAACCTATAAATCAAATCCCTGTAACCTAGAATATATTCTAATATATTCAACCTTATACAGCAAATTCGACATGATGAGACAAACATATGTATATATATATAAGCAATGACATTATTAAAACAAAGTTACCTAATCCAACATTGTGGGAACATTCCCTGAGCGTTAGCAGTTTTTAAAAACAGTATTTTTTATATTTTTTTTTCAATCAGCCATATTATCAATTATGCAGTACTATTCACCTTCTGCTGAAAATTCATTACGAGATCAATAAAAATCACTTATGCCCAACAGTAAAATCATTGTGTATGTGCCAGTAATCCTTACTCAGTCCAAGAGGAAAAAATAACATTTTCAAAGGATTATTGACTCAAAAACTTGGATTTTTGCCAACACTGTATTATTCTACGGTTTCAATACATCACAACATTCTGAGTTTATATACTACATATATTATGTGCCATGGACACATTGAAAGGCCTTGCCTGGATTAAAATTTTCCAGCTCAGTGATATTGTATGTTATAAAACACATGGTATAAATATCAGTAAACTTATCAGATGTTATAACGTTGTATATGATGTCATGCATTTCAATAGTTAAAGCTGCTGTATAATTTTTGCATAACTAGCATCACCAAATGGAATTGCAAAAATAATGGACCTCATTCACAATGAGAATGACTTCCTGTGTAAACTGTCCGTAAATCCATTTGTTCAGTTATTATACTGTGACAATTAATGTAAGAATTAGTAAGAATACAACCAATTTATCACAGAATGAGTTTCTGAATGAGACCCAATGATTGTTTCCAAATAGGTAGCCCTGCCCCCAACTCACATCATTGGTTGAATAAATTTTACTATTTTGGACCACTGAAACACACAGCAATCTGTTGTTATATAACAGAGCCACCCAAACAAACTATGTGTTTGCACATTTCAGCGATACCAACAGACAGAAGGTTTAATTATACTGTTTTTGTTTCTACACCCTAAATTGGTGTAGGAGGAAGTATTTTAACTTAATAAACAATGACACATACAGTATCAGCTATAAGTATGAAAAGACTAGAGTACAAATATTTCAGACAATCTTTACATCTGTAATTACGAATCAGAATGACATTTCTATTATTTCTCAGTCTTATGATTATCTGACTAAACTCATATTTCATATATTTCTGTGTTTAAATGCCTATTAATGGTGTACTTCTAAAAAGCAAAAGCTTAGCAAAAGCTAACTGTAGAAATAATTCAGTGAAACATTTTGGTTTCTCTCTTATTAGTGGTAACTTTGAACATATTAATGCACTTTCCACACTTGATAGCTCTTTATTGAAGACACATACAGCTTTATACACTCTGAGAAGACCCTGTGTCCCCTCTGCTCACATTAAAAATAACTAAAACCTTACCTTAAAATTAACCATCTCTCTCTCTTTCTCTCTCTCTCTTCCTCTCTCTGAAAAAAACTAAAATACTAAAAATCATCCTCTTATAATGATCTCATGGGTTTACCAGTGAATATGGCATCACAATGAACTGACATTTAAAAATCCCAGAAAAATCCCATTTTGTAATATAATTAGTCTTCATGTTTCTGTTACCCATGATGCAGACTTCATATATGGCGCATGCTTTGACATTTAAAAATATGAAGACATGCAATATTTGCTATGAACAAACACACCAGAAATCATGTAATGCATCTTTAGTGTAACAGATTAAGGTTTAAACCAGCTCATCAGAAGGAAGTCAACATGAGGGTGAATCCCAACTAATGATGTTTGCTTGAATCAAGTGCCATTGAGCTCTGACAGACCCCTCCCACTTAATTTAATATTATTCATATTACACATAATCTGCAATCACCAATGCTAACCTGCTTTTAGCAGATAATGTTAGCATTGACCTTTCACATTCCATAAGCTACGTTGCTTGCTTTGTGGTAAACGCGGATGTATTCGTAATGTTTGTTAATATAAAAATAAACAGATTAGAGATTTACGACCAGCTTCCCTTGGGTTGATGAAAGTTAATACGCTTATCTGGTTGCAACAACAAACAGGCATTTTTACAGTCAACACGTATCTCAAGTATTTCACGATTGGCTGATCAACAGTGCTGCCATTATCTCTTTCAAGCCAACCAATGAGGAGGCAAAGCAAACAAACAATTTAGTCAGTCAACGTGAAATAATATTCACTACTCAGTTTACTTTGTTAATGTGACATTTTTCTGCATAAAACTGCGTTAAAGTTATATTTTAAGAAAAGGTTACACAAACATTTTTTTTTTGCACTAACATGCACTAATAAATCTCATAATGAAAGCTGGATTGTATATTAAGAAATGAAATATGATCCGTTTTTATTTAATGAATTAACTGGGATAAAATTAACATGAGAACATACAGTATGGAAAAACGCACTGCGTTTTTGTCTGAAAACATTCCTGTACATAAACCCACACAATTTACACAATTAACACAATCTACGATGTTGGCCATGACTCACCAGTTAATTACAATATGTAGCAAACAGTACAGTCTTATTCACAGCCTCTCCAATCATAATGCAAAATAAATATAAAAATACACAAAAGTATCAGGTGGCTAGCAAGAAGGAAAAATGTAACGGCCAGTACATAGCATAGTTTGCAGCCAGCATTATTACCTAATTACACCTCCTCACAGCACGATCACCATGGCAACAGGTTTTAGGTGGAGTCTGGCATTGCCTATAGTGTTAGGGACAGACATCATGGGGAATCACAGACAGAGAGTCCTTCGTCTCCAAGGACCCGTCGCCTCCATCTATGGTGTATGAGGCAGTTGGGACTAATTGGTGCTGTTTGTTTCTGGCTGTATGTGGAAGGCTGTGGTTTATACAACCTAAAACACATCATTGCTTTCCTACATGCTGCTTTTTCTCCCCTGAAACCTGCCATTGAAATGTCTCATTAATATAATATGGGTGATAATGTGCTGTATAGTTATAGAATGACATATGTAATGTGGGCAGCAGTCAAAGAGATATGAATTATGGGATATGGTATTTGATTATGTGTGGGTTGTTTAAGTACTAAGGTGCTTGAGGTCATGCTAGTCACAGCTAAAGGGCATTGTTAGTTATGATGCAGAGCAGAGTATCTGCAACCCTATTCACCTGTGACTATAATAACATTATAGCATAAGCTCAAGCACCTTATTGCCGTTAAAAAATGACTAGTACTACTAAAATATAAAGGGACATTTAGATTAAAATTAATTTATTAGGCAAAATTTTCAAATGCTTTCACCAGATTATATGGAATACTGTACTGACCAATCAAAATTCAGGACGGGGAACTTTGCATTGTATAACAACTTTCAATGACATTGTTTAATGCATGTTTCTGATTGGCTGACAGAGGTTCCAAAGTATTAAATAATTTCTGTAACAGCACAGCGATAAAGTAGTTACAAGGTTTTTTTTATTAAACTTCCAGTTATTTTAAATAGCCACAGCCTACCACCACAGACAACAGAATCAAAGTCATTGGTAAAATGAAGCAGATAAAAATTACATTTAGATTTCTCTGAAAATGCTTTTAACATCTATGAAAAGCAGCTCTCTCTGTCTCACCCATACAGAGAAAACCCACATGCACACACACATGTACAACAATGGCTTGGGCCATTTCGGTAAAACATGCTAAATTGAGGACTAAAACGCAGTTCTAAACACAAAAGCACTGAAAAGTGGTTTTAGGTGTATAACGTGGTATATGCAAAATAATTGACTTCCAA
>JAZGTK010010223.1:0-16570 GCA_036877625.1 Ambastaia sidthimunki | reverse complement strand
GTCAGTGTAATTTCTCAAATTAGTAAACATTGGAAGTACACTTTAAGGTTCAAAATTACGGTAATCATATAAAATATGACAATTATGTCAACAATGTTCAAACCAGGCTAATTTGCAAACAACCCATAAATGGCTAACTTCATTTTAACTATCATGTATAAAATATCTTTGGCAGGTGAAGCCCAGAACACATCTCCACATGACCGTCAAGTCCAATTTTTTTAAGAACATCTGTCATACTTGCAGTGTTTTAACTATGAAATTATGGTTTAGATGTAATTAATTATACATGAAACATTCTGTGAGACCGCATTGCTTCATGGTAATTTATTCTTACACTGTAAAGTTTTGTGAGCCTTATTATTGCTAAGAAAATTTCTGTTGGTGCAGTTCATGTCTTCAAAGATAAATTTGAAAGTATACATAATGATTGTAATGATGTGTGTTTAAGTGTGGTTGTGCTGTCAGTGCTTTTTGGGATTTAAATGTGTAATGTGACATGTATATATAGATAAGTGCGAGCTGGCCAAGAATTTTTTTTTTCTTTTGGTACATCAGAGGGTATGGTAAAATGTACCTTTAAATGTAAAGGAATATTGTGTATACAAACACCACAGTAACTACAGGATAAGTGATTTATGACAATTTTCTGTTAAAATTGAGTAAAATTAAGTTAAAATTAAGTAAAAAGGAGTTACCATGTCTTTAAATACTATGTAGGAAACGTTTGACTTGCTGTGTTTGTGTTGTTTTACAAAAGCACTTTATGTTTCTAAACTCAAACCTAGCTCTTACTTGGTTTTAACTTGATGGGGAAAGAGATTATCATTTTGTAACTTTAAATGTTAATGTTTTCAAGTGTATTAACTGAATGGGAGGTACATGCCAGACAGCCTAGTCTGTTTCTGTATGTAGAACTAAAGTGGTGCCACACGCCACCTGTATATACTGTAAATTATTTATTTGAAGAAAAAAATAAAAGTGTCACGTTGTCTTTGATGTGTGCATTTTTAATACAACTGTGTACCTTCTGTTTGAACGTTTTGCAATAGGCGAGGTTTGGAAAATGCAATGTTTTATGCAAGCGCGGACCGTTTGGATAAGACTGCCACCTGATGGTACAACGTTTATGTACTGAACAAGTTAAGCTATAAAAACATACCGAAAACATAATTCCTTTACTGGTGTTTAAACCTTATTATAAATGTTCATTGACGAGACTAGCTGTTTACAATAATTAGTAACGCAAACTCATGCCAACACGGTCTGAGGTAGTTTCCTTGAAAAAGTATTCATTTAAAAACATTACGTACTCGTGATAGGTGTATATCGAAACATAAACGCTCTGATTGTTTTTAATTTAGCGGGTAACACCCAACAGTATTAAGTTTTATAACTTTTAAATTCATAAACATCTTGTGAAACGCTTTACCTCAGAGATTCGCGCCGTTCCTCTGAAGTCCCTCGTGCAAGTGCTGCTGTGAAGCACGTGATCGTCTGAGCAACAGCAATACTCGGAAAATCACCCACGTTTTCCTCATAGTATAATAATAATAATAATAAAATAATAATAATAAACCTTTTATTTAGCATAAATTTTATGTGACATTAGGGTTTTTAAATAATTTGTTCACATGCTTAAGTAATAAAGACAAACACCATGTCCATGATGTAGGAAAGTTTAATACATATAGGTCTATAAACATTATGTACAGTATAATTAATCTGAACAGTGGCTTCCCACAAATATAAATTACTTTAAATTGGCTTATTTCAAAGCTTAACACGCATATGTGGAGTGTAAGCAGGAATTTGAGTGGGAAGGTGAAAAACATCAGGACTTCAGAGCAGACACGACCACCAGCTCACTCAATATTCATGCCACCTTGATCAATTCAGCACACCAAATTGTTCCCCATCCACCAGAATTGGCTTAACATGCATTTTGTAAAAATTCCATCCTGGCAAGTACACAACAGCATAATACTGCATTTCAGATTGCTAGACATCCTTATACCAAACCATGTTTGAATCAACACAATAATAAGGCACAGATGGAGAAACACAACATATTAACAATCAATGAATCGTATTTACCAGCATGCCAGTCTGACAATGTTTTGGCACAAAATCTGGTTCACAGTAAAAAGCCTGTGACACTCAGCTAACCTGAACACTTCTTGATCTGTCCATTCACGCTGTACTTACATTTCCACAAAATTCAACAGTATCAGCATTTTTAGCACGCTTAATGGGAAAACAAAACAAAACATCAAATTCAGGTAATGTCTACCATTACTACATACTGAAAAACAAGTTGCGAATACAGTCCTTTTAGTGCAATGAAAAGATGCAACAGTACCAATGATACAAGTACTGACCATAAAGTGGGCTTACATGATGTGTTACAGTCATAAGAAAACAAAATAAGGATAGCTTACATGTTATGATTATTTAGTGTTCTGACAAAAGGGTCTTCACTGACCCTGAATACTGTTCAGCCTTGTTTTTTTTATTTTTTAAATAAGGCTACCGTTCTTTGACAGGGTGTCTTTGTGCATTATAATATTAACAACCAGAGGGTCTGCAATAGCATTATTGAATACACAATTCAATAAATTGTGAAAAATATTAGTTCTGTTGCAGTTGATACTCATTACAAGTTTTGGTGACTCCTACATAACTGACAAAATCTCAGACAAAAGCTTGTTTTTTGTTTTCCCATAATTATTACAAGAAAAGGATGTCTGAGTATTTTGGAGAATAAAACCTGTATTTTTTAAACAGCTCAACAGAACAAATTAACATCTAAAGGTGCAATTAAAATCACTTCCTTTTTTTCTTACAAAAGGCTACTCTCATGAAATCTTTTTTTACATAAATTAAACTCAAAACAAAAAACATGAAAAACACAGTTTGATTCAGGGATAGACCCTTTCTGCTAATGACTTTCAAAAAAGATCAAATACATGAGGCACTTTCTAACTTAGGCATATTTCAACACTATCAAGTTCAATCATCTTATAGTCCATAGGACTAACCATGCCTTGCTGTTCATTATCCCCAGTCTAAAATGTCAGACTTTTACCTGGTCGCTGAAACCTAGAAGAGAGTGAAGGACAGTAGATTGGTAGAGCTCCAGAATTTGGACCTCCACATGTGGCGGTAAAGAGGTGCTGGTTATGTCTCCTCCATTGACTGCCTGGGTGGCACAGACAGAGTTTTTTTCTGCCATCTCTCTGGCAGTACAGACAGTCTCTGCTCTGACTACATATTGACCTCACGTTTTCCTGTTGTTCCAACTGAAGTCCATCACAGGTTTCTGCTCTGCAGTTCTTTCTGCAGGTGAGATCGGCTCAAGGGGGGATTTCTGGGCTTGAGGGGAACGGGGATCAATCAGGGGTGGGGGTTTGTCTGAGTGGTAGGAGCGGTAGTGATCGGGCCCTGCGGGGCCATGATTTCCAAGGGGTCCCCTGTGATCAGGCATCCTTCTGAAGTCCTGTGGATGGCCTCCTCCCCCTTGATGGTAATTCGGGGAACGGTATTCATCTGTGCGCCTCCTCTTAGGGTCTGAATGTCTGAAAGCAGAAGCACACATATGAGTGCTGATGAGCTGCACATCATGGCTTAAAGGATTCACCCCAAAATTAAAACTTTCATTATTTACTCACACTATAGAACACAAATGTAGAATGTTGAGGAAAACTTCAGTCACCATTCACTTTCATTGGAACTTTGAAATCCAGAAAATGAAAGTGTGTATCCAGACAAGTGAATAGTAACTGAGGTTGTCAGTTCGTAACATTCTACATATCATCTGCGTTTATGCTCCACAAAGAAATGTTTAAACCATTTGGAACAATATGACGGTGGTGAGAGAATAATGCCAGAATTTTTTTGAGTAAATCCTTGTAATTTGGTCATCCTATTTTAAGTCTTAAAGTTAAAGAGTTTAAATTTAATGCCCCAAATCTCACCTGTCGTAATAGTCTCTATGGCCCCGATGATCTCTGTCATTACCATACTGATCATAGGGTCGTTTGCGAGGTGAGCCGCTGTTACGGTAGCCTCCTGAATTGCGGTAGTCGCTATGAGGCCGGCGATCACCATAATGATGGTCCTTGTACCTGTGAGTGTCATATGGGTGATGCCGATCTCCTTGCCATGACTGATTGCTGTTTCCCGGGTAGCTGTATTTACGGTCCCTTTGCCAATCTCCCCTATCTGCCAAAACATGTACAAGCACCTTAAACTGTGTATTGAAATTCATAAGTCAAGTTATTTGTGGTTGTTCTTAATTCCACATCAAAACCACAAGTCTTCCAAGAAGTTCCACCACTCACCATCATTAGGGAAGTGTCTTTTATTAGGTTGGTTGTATTGCTCTCTGTGATGGACATGAGGAGGTCCAGGTGGGTGATTGGCAGGAGGGTGAGACTTAGTTGGAGTGCCTGTTGAATCTCGGCTTGACCCTGATGGTTCAGGTCTGAAGGGCTTCTTCCTGGCAGGATCATCCTTCTTCTTTTGATCCTTCTGTGTAAGACATGCGAAGCAGGGGAGTGTTTGGTACAGTAAAAGGACTACATCTTTCCGAACTGTGGGTTAAAGCTGAGCTTACCTCTTCCTCCAGAGAGCGCTTCTTTTGAGCCATCTTATACAGCTTATGTAGTTTCCGAGCCCCAAACTCAGTAAATTTGGACACAAAAATCCAGAGGTTTCTGACAATTGGAACAAAAAGGTTAGTTGACATTTTTTCTAAGTATTAACAATATAAAGCAATGGGAGTTTTGGTGTGGGCGTTTAACGTGCATGTGACATACCTGCGCCAGGTCTTGACATGCTCAGGGTCACTGTAAGATTTGAGGCACTCAGAGATGCGGTCTCCAATCTTCAGCAGGCAGGTGCGAGTGTGCTGCAGTTGTTCCTGCACTGAGAGACCCTCATCAGGCTTATCCAGCTGTTTCAAAGCCTTCTTCACCGGCCTCATCCTCTCCTTACACTGCACACCAGGACACACAAGTTCAAATCAACACCACATTTATGCACAAAAACGAATTTCACTTACAGTATTAGAAACAATATATCACACATACTAGTAAGACATCATGCCTTCCCAGAGAATGACTAAACATGAGATACAAATAAAGAAAAAGAATTGAAAACTCACAATGCTGAAAGTTTCCTGATCCAGCTCATCATCTTCCTCTCCAATTGGTACCGGATCACTTCCAGCAGTGATGTGCACGGGGCCCTGAGCCTTTTTCCCTTTGCCTCCCGATTTGGCCTAAAAAATAGGAAAAGTTAAGACATAGTATGACTCTCACATAATAATGAATTACATGCAACACATTTATTCTGGATTTAACAAACTTAAGACTATGGCTTACGTTTGTACAGTCAATCATTTAAGCCTTTTAGGTACAGTACTGTGCAAACATTGTAGGAAAATTAGATTCTTCACTAAAAGAACTGCATATTTCATTGACCATAAGCCTGGACAGACACATCTGATGCATGCATACTGCAGCCTAGTGGTCTTCTACATGAATGCATTTCATCCTATGCACAAGTGCAGATGATATGCAGACATGCATGAACGCACAATGTTAATTTCTTTATTCAACAACAACTTAAACTTAAAGCCACTGAGCACAGAAAGGCAGTGAAACATAACACTTATGCCCTGGTTTCCAAAGGAAATGTTCTCATAGTGAAACATAATACTGAAGACTCAGCAGTATTTGAATCTCACATACCTTCTCTTTTTTGGACTTTGAGCGCTTTTTGTCTTTTTCTCCCTCTTTTTCTTTCTTCTGTGTTCCTGTTTTTTCTTTGTTCTCTTTGTTATCCTTTTTCTGTTTCTTCTTTGCAGGTGATTTTTCTGCTCCATCATCCTGGAAAAAAAACAAAAGCATGGTTAAAATTCAACCGTTTAGTGCTGTGGATTCTGTGGATTTATAGCCCTGCACACAGTACAAATTGTTTTGTACTTTTCTTTAAAAGTAAAAGTAACACACCTTCACTTCTCCCTCCTCTGACGGGTTGTCGGAGAGACGGGGTGAGGAAATCTCATTGGCCAGGTCGTTGTTTGGGGTCTTTTTCATTCGAGGTTTCCTCTTTTTGGCTTTGGTCTGGGAGGTTGAAAGACAGACACTGAAAGTTAGTCACAAAAAAGCAACACAAGTGTGGCAAGTATGAAAGCTTGTCTACTAACACTGTAGCATAGTGTATCAAATATATGATACTGATATAAAGTATAAGTTCTGGGTGGATTAGAGGTCTATGATCACCTCATCTCCTGCTTTGGCTGCATCTTGGTTTTCTTGTTCTTTCTTCAGCATCTTAAGCAAGTAGTCTGCTCGCATCTGCAACTGCTTTGCCTGAGGTTTCTTGTTAGGGTCATCTGGTAGAATCTACAAATAAGGACAAGAACAAAGCATTCGAGGTCAATTACGGCCAACTTGTGCATCGCCAATCTCTTTCTTTTAACTCTCAGGAATTCTTGATTTGCCCATTGCCAATCATTGACTCTGTGCACCTTCTCTGAAAGTTTGAGATCAGGATCCGTCTTAATCAGGTCCCAGTTGCTGTAGCCGTGCTCATAGATGCCCAGTAACAGCTGGGTGTCATCATGAATGTCCCAGTCCACGTCAAAGTGGGGAGTTTTTACTCGACAGCTCAGCTGGAATCTGGCCATCAAAGACAAAAAAAGTCAATTATATTTGCAGAAATGGTTGTTTATGTGCCATGTGGATATGGATGTAATCAAATTCAAGATGGCTGATTAAAAGCTGACAATAAGCAATGCAGTGCACATCATGTAGGTACACTACAGGGGTGATCTGGACGTACTTGCTTCTTTCTGCAGGATTTGAAGGTACAGCTTTATGTAGCGGTTCAAACTCCTCCTCATGCTGGATGATGGACTTAGCATTGACCTGAACCCCAGAGATCTTGATGTTGATGCCTCTTCTTTTCCCAGGACCTTTAGCTTCAGTAAAATATTACACAAATTAAGAGACAATACAAAAGCGAATCTACTACCACAATCAACAGTGCTGTGGTAACATTGACAGACCTTCCACAGGGTTTTCTTTCATGTGCTCCTCGTGCTCCTGTACTGCAGTCACACAGCTGTTATGCACCAGTTCTCCAAGTCTCTTCAGGTCTGCAATGGACTTATCTACCAGCTCTGAGTCACGGGCAATCGCCTCCAGCCTGCAGCCAACCAACTTAAGATGTTTAGTATTGCTTAAACTGGGCTACATACCAGGAAAATAAATATACATTATACAATAAAACAAATGAGCTAAACACACAAAGCTAATTAATGAAAGTAAAAGTTACCCAAAAATGGAAAGTCTGTTATTATTTACTATAATTTCTGATAAATCACTAACAAATTGGTGCATTTATACCTCTCAAGCGGAGCTCCGAATTTCTTGTATGCTTTTATGAACCTGAAATAAATAAGCAATTAAATGATTAAATGCAATACTTAAACGATGTCTCGTTTAAAAGCAAGACTGGACGCTCTGTTCTATTACCTGCGGATCTCAGCATCAGTAAATCCCTCAACGTTGTTTTTGCGTGCTCTTGGCCTGCCTCTCCTCTTGGGTCGTTTGTCGTCCTCGCTGTCATCCGTTTCGCTGTCAGATCCTGAGGTTCTCTTTAGCTTCGACCCCACATCACTGTCGCTCTCGTTGGCTTGTGCCTACAAATATCATAATACTTAAACACACAGATTTAGCAGCGTTTTGATGTAGCCCTGCGGACTCAACTGTACTTATATTTGTATCTCTTGGGTTCATGCCTTTATTAACAAATACAGTTTTGCTAATATTAAAAGCGAGGTTTCATTGAATGGTCTGTAAATTAGCGCCAGCTCAAAGCAACAGTAATGAGCATGAGAGGCTACAAACATACGCGCTGTCTCATCGCTGGGGAGTCCACCGCACTGTAAAACTTAACGACTCGTTTCCAAAAGCTACGATGCCACATATTTGCACATGTGCTGTTATGGCGGGGGACTGCGTCTATAAAACCTAATGAGTCATTACAGTCTGTGTAACATATTGCAGATCCAGCTTTGTGGGAGAGGATGAAAGTTTTAAAATGCCACAGGGAGCACTTCACACTGCCTTCTGATGTAAGTACATTTATAACGTACGCTGACAGGCATATGTGTACAGTTTGTGTGGTGATGCTTATAAGTGGATCATCAGTGTATTATAGAAGCTTCTCCTTACCCTCTTGTTGGAGCTTCTGCTTCTAGGTAGCATGTAGATATCTTCCATCTCCTTCTGCTTCTGCTCCTCCTCCACCTTCCGCCGCTGCTCTTCTGGAATGATGTCATCCCAGTCTCGCTTGGGCTTCTCCTCAAGTTCTGGTGTGCTTTCATCCATGGTGAAGTTAGCCACCTGTCAGAGAACACACACAGTTCACACTCTGCCTAATCAGTAGCCCAGAAGAGAAGTTCAACATTTGGCAACACACAGGTCACAGTTTAAAGTTTTACAACGAGTTGTTAGTGAAACTATATTTTAAATATTCCTTGTCTGAGACAACGCTTTTTTAATCTCAAGGCTATGTGAAGTTCAAGCAGCATCAATGTCTGTTTGTTGCCCATAGACTCTCGAGTACCTTGAACTGTGACAGAAGCTCGTCTGTGGCACTTGATCCCTGATCACTCTCTCTTGTTTCAGCAAGCCGCAAGATCTCATCAATGTCCATTTCCTGCAAGACAGAGAACTTTGCCTTAATATTTAACATAAAACATTCACCCCATAACAACGTATATGACTGATGTGTGGTTAAATCACCACTTGTTTTAGATAGATATATACCTGTGGTTCTGATTCCTCCCCCTCAGGTTCCTTGAAAAGATCTTCTGCTCCAAACTTCAAAATTGCTGTCAGTTCTTCTTTATTGAAGGGGTTTGAACTGGAAATGGTCAACGTGTAGATATGTTATATTTTCAGTAATTTCAGCACAAACATAAATTCTTTTTCTCTTTAAATATTGAGGTTCTCACTTTGAATTTCCAGAGTTGTTATCCAGAACGGTTCTTCCAGTTGTGTCCATTCTCTGAATGACAAGATGGTCTAGAACCATCTTCTTTTTTGCTCTTTCAATAATATCCTCCTCCACTGTGCCTTTGGTGACCAGACGATAGATATTTACCTATGAAACAAAAAAGACTTAACTGCATTCTTTTAAAAACATGCTGTATTGCTATTTGAGCCTCTGAAGGAGGTTCATCCAGCAAAATGTGTGGATACATATTAGGCCAAAGGTTTATTCTCTGCTTACTTGCTTTTTCTGACCAATCCTGTGGGCTCTGGCCTGGGCCTGAAGATCATTCTGTGGGTTCCAGTCTGAGTCAAAGATGACCACTGTGTCAGCAGAGGCCAGGTTAATTCCGAGCCCTCCAGCACGTGTGGACAGCAGAAAACAAAAGTCCTGAGGACAACAATGATGAACACTGAGAACAAATTCGATGGTTACATCTGTATAACCATTAGGCCAAAACAATAAATTGGCCACAGAGCCACAGTAACTCATTATTAAAATTCTCATTTGTTATCTCCTGATAGTTGCTCCTGGTCTTTATTCCTGATAAATCATGCACTCCTAGCAATGTGCTTTGTCAGCTGAGCTCTGATAAAGACTGTTGATGGAACATCACACAACCATAACAAATGTCTCAGGACAGTGAAGTTCTGCCGAGAAAAACAAACAGCCATGCCACACTTTTGGTTCTTACCTCAGACCCTTCCGCATTAAAGTGGTCCAATGCTTGTTTTCTGAGCTCTCCTTTGATGGAGCCGTCCAAACGCTGAACGTCGGAAAAAAACAGATACAGTTAAGGAATGTCAAGTCTGACACTTCCTCCAAGCGAGGGCACCTCAAGTTAGATAAGCTTCCTAAACCCTCATAAATCTCAGTCACTAATTTTCCTGTTATTGAGACTGAAAAAATTTTGTCAGACCAAAACAACAGTGAGACGCAAGCTGTGCTAATGCTCACGGCAGCAGCGATCAAAAAATAACTGTAGGCTAAAAATAGGATTGGGGAACTTGCTGTCAGAGCATGCATATTGCAACCTGACACACAATTCCATAAATCATCTGAGCCAAATGCCAACCAGCTCCAAACACGCTGCACATCAAAAGATCTTCTCAGAACTGCAGAGAAGCTGCACTGTAAATAATCGACTCGGTCTTACGTTCATAAATAATTTGATTACATTTGTTAAACCTGACAGATAAAACCTAAAGGAACAATTCTCAGAATATTAATTTCTGGGTAAACATGGGGTAGTTCAGAACTTACCTGGAATGGATATCGTTTGAAAGACAGGTAATCAGCAAGAATGTCCAACATGCGGACCATTTGGGAGAAGATCAGCACACGGTTGCCTCTCTCCCTGAGTCGTGTGAGCAGCTTATCCAGGAGAACCAGCTTCCCACTGCCACGTACCAGTGCCTGAGCAAACACCAACCAACATCCTGAAAACAATGATCTGCAATGATCTACAAACTCTTTCTGTTCCATCTTAAACAGTTTTACCTGACGGCGCTCTTCTGAATTTTCATTCTCATATTCTTCTGGGAGTTTGATGAGGAAACCATGGTTACAACACTTCTTCAGCTCCATGACAATGTTAAGAAAGCCAGACGTGCTGCCTTTGTTGCCTTTGGACAAGGCTTTGTAGTTTCTCGTTAGGATCCACCTTAAAAATGTCAAATAAACAATGATGAGATGCACTGCAAAGTCCTGCATTCCAATCGCATGCAGTCTTAGAATCTGGAATCAAGTCTTGGCTCAATCAAAGAACACACAGCTATGTTATTGTCTTACATGACCAAACCCACAGCCTTGAAGAGGCATGAAATCAGATGAAACCGTGCTTACTTGTAGAACTGCTTTTGCTGGGCAGACATGTCGACTCTGAGGATTTGCTCCACTTTAGCAGGCAGGGACTTCTCCACGTCTTTCTTGACACGACGCAGTAAGAAAGGCTCCAGAACTTTGTGTAGGCTCTGATAACCATTATCCCTGCCTTTACCATGCTCATCCTCAAAATCTTCCCAGGACTCAAACCTGATGAGAAGCACATTTAGAAGCATTAATGCCTGCTCTTTCATCATTACAGTAAACTTAAACCTTCATCATCTTGTTCCTGAAAGATCTTAATGCTGAGCCCTCAATGCTTTTCTGCCAGGTCACAGATTTGCAATACATGTCTGGAACATACTGCAGATGTTCAGCCAGAAATTAAATGTCTAACATATGCATGTTTTCATTGGAAAGACAATCTACTACATCATATGCTTCTAATATGAACCTGTTGTCTACTTGTAATGTTTGTAAAACTTCATGTTGCATGTTCAGGTCATTTTCATGTTAAGTGTTTAATGACCAATTTTCCTCTCTTTTTGATTCTAACAAGAGATTTTTTGCTTCTTTATAAAATGACCATCATAACCGTGACACTGTTTATTACGAACTGACCAAGCTGACAACAAATATGATCCTGTATTTTTACAGCCTGAACCTCATCCAATAAGAAGTTACTGATGTAATTCATAAAGGTGACCACCTACTTGTCAGGCATAAGAAAGTGCAAAAGGGACCACAGCTCTTTGAGTGAGTTCTGCAGCGGGGTCCCTGTGATGAGCAGCCTGTGATTGGATCTGAAGTCCATCAGAGTTTTGTATAGCAGCGAGTCATCATTCTTAAGCCGGTGAGCTTCATCAACTCCGAGAAAGGCCCAGTTTATATTCCCCAAAACTCCCTGCACACACAAACATGCTTGATCTTCAGTAAAAGCAAATTCATTTGAGTTCTTTGTGATTTTTCCACGACAGATTTACACAAGTGTGAATTAAAGACATGCAGAATCAGAAACACACCTTATCTTTCAGTAGAATTTCATACGTGGTCAAAAGTGCATTGAATTTGATTCTTTTTGTCTGCTGGTGGATCCATTCATAGTCGCGGATCTGGTCAAAAACAGATAGTCAGCCCTTAAAATAAGCCTCACAATTACACAATAATATAAGCTGTTACTGTATTTGCAGTTGAAATATCCTAGCACGGCTTACTGTCTTTCTACTTGTGACATCTCCCAGGTAGACAACTACATTCATATCAGGGGCCCAGGTATCAAACTCCCTCTGCCAGGAGGTGAGGGTTGACAGGGGCACCACAAGCAGGAAGGGCCCATAAAGCTGGTGTTGATGGAAAAGGTAAGACAGGAAGGAGATTGTCTGAATTGTCTTCCCCAAGCCCATTTCATCAGCCAAAATAACACTGTTACACCTACAGGACAAAAGGCAGAGATGGTGGGCAATGTTATGTCAACATCTATACAAAAATTATTTTTATGGGAGCATAATAATATCAAGCACCACATGTATGTTACATACCTGCACCAGGAGTGGGCTAGCCAGTTGAGTCCATCTAACTGGTAATCTCGGAGTTCAAGGTTTTCGTTACCAATATAAGATGGCTGTTTCTTCAAGGGTACAAACCGTGGCCTCTGTTTTAACACCTTCCAATTGGAAGTAAAAAGACAACAGGGTTCACATAACAATGTATGATGCAAATCCTCCTTTCCTAGGCACACAAATCTTAAAATAAAAGAAAATCCCCTTGTTTGAAAGTTTGTAAATATTCCATATTTTGTTCCATATTTCTGATTATGCTTTTAGCTACTAATAACAATATCATATTTTTGGCTTAACTTATTTTTCCTACTGAAATCCATTCCACAGAATTTAGCAGATTTTCTGTTAAAATTAGTAAAAGAATCTGTAGATTGCATCTAGGTTTACCTAGAATTCCCAAAATATGATCCAAATTATTCAAGGCTATAAATATAGAGTTCTCTTACTCACTTTACAGTCTTTGGACGGGACTGTCTTGCAGGCATTCCTGGTTTGGAAACTATCAGTGCAGGACTGGAATTTCTTTCTAATTAAGGCTCCATCCTCCCAGGTGCACTCGGCATAGGGAAGTCCCATCCACTTACACAAGTACTCTGGCTCACTGGAAGTGGTTTTATGGGCTGCTGTGACACATTAGACAATTATTAGTCAAAGTACTAAACATCTCCCTCTGGATTGAGTAGATTAAAACCAAAAGAGCCAAAAAAAGAATCACAAAACTTCCAAAGAGCTTTTATGAACTTACAGGGAAAATCTGAAGGTCCTTGTGATTTGCCTGTTCTTGTTGCTGATAAATGAGAAAAAATAAAATTCAACATCATAAGAAAAAACCACAATCCTTAACATCTATCTGAACGTTTGTGATGAGATTTTTAGTAAAGGTAAGACTTCTTTATTAAATCATTTATACAATTACCAATTACTCTCTCCACTATCTGGAATTGCTTGCTCAGGTCATTGGTTAGTTCTTGTTGGCAGTTGTAATACTCAACATCCTCAGGTGATGCTTTCTTCAACCTGTAAAGTAGGTTGTTGTAATTTATACATTATCATCATACCAATCATCAGAAATGTTCATGCAGTCTCAATATGACCCCCCTTACCAAGCATTAAGCTCTTCATTTTTCTTCTTGAAGTTTTCCTGCTTCTTTATCCCCTTGACCTTCTGCTGAGTGAGGGAGTCCACACTCTCCCAGGTGCTGTGGATGTAGGACCAGCCTTTCCACTTGATGAGAAACTGAGTTTCTCCTTCCTCTTTCTCAGGGTCAAAGTCTGCTCCAGGGTCTCCATTTTCCTCAACAGCATAGAGGGTTGTGGAAGGTCCAGTGGCTGTTAACAAAGAGGAGAATAGCTCTGAATCAGGAATATAGAAGATTGCTCGAAATTATGGTCTTAAATGGTTATAACTATCAGGCAAGTTTCTCCATGCTTCTTACCTCCTTTCTTTCCAGTCCTGATCTCAAGAACCTTCTCAATGGTCTCACTATCATCATCCTGTTGCTCCTCAGCACCCTCTGCCATCTCAATAAGGTCATCAGAGTCAGTCTCAAAATCATTCTGGTCCTCCTTATAACTGCAGACACAGGGATTCATCATTTAAGGTAATGCTTTCTGCATCTCCTACAGTCACAACAGACTAGCTGGAGGAGAACAATCCATACCTGACTTTAGCTGCTCTACGTCTTGTTTGTCTTTTTGGGGTATCCTCTTCCTCCTCCTCCTCATCATCATCATCGTCTTCTTCATCATCTTCATCAGAAGACTCCTGTTTTCTTAGTTTCCGTCCCTTTTGTGACTGCTGCTTGCCTGTAGATGATTTGGTCTGTGGTCTGGAAGGAGGAGAGCATACACATGCATCCCACACTGATTTACAAGGCTCAGCTACTTGTCTTTCAGTCCCACATCCCTGATCTATTTGCTAGTGTAGCGGTTCATTTTCACGCCTATCAGCCTGACTCATAAGCCAATGGCCTTGAGACAGCTTTCACATATATAAAGCAGTTCAAATCAGAGCTACTGGTCACGTATATTATTCCTGCATATCATGTAATAGATATGTGATCTATTACATTAATCACAGGAAACAGGCTTTAACAATTTATGATAGAGCAAAATCACACCACCAATTTTAGTGCAAGCATAGCATTTAAAGATGTTATATTTTATTATGACTCATTATCATCAAGACGGCAGTTAAGACAGCATGTTTAATGATTTATGACGTGCTGTCTGAAGGCCAGGCTTCGCTACACTCTTACCTTCTAGCAGAAAGTCGTCTGGATCTAACTTTTTTCTCTTCCTGCTCACTGTCTGAACTGCTGGCCTCTTCCTCATCATCATCCTCTTCGTCTTTTGAGTCATCATCTTTCCAGGTATTACTTTTAACACAGAAATACCAAAGATTCACCTATTGGGCCTCTAATAGCTTTAAATTGCTACCCTTCCATTGGTATTTCCAAGCCAATCAGTCAGTTCCACCGATTACCCTGACAGAATGTGTGCAACTGGACACACCTACTTATTATTTTGCTTCTATATTCTACATTTTTAAATAATAAAAGTCAACAGAACTCTGAAATAACACAAACGGATGTATAGGAATAATGTAGTGACAAAAAAATGGCTTGTTCTTGTTGGCTGTTTTTCCTTTAATAGTCAAACCAACTCA
This sequence comes from Ambastaia sidthimunki, assembly GCA_036877625.1. Lineage (NCBI taxonomy): Eukaryota > Metazoa > Chordata > Actinopteri > Cypriniformes > Botiidae > Ambastaia > Ambastaia sidthimunki. Next base: position 1,447 of record JAZGTK010010223.1, on the reverse strand, counting down.
TTTATTTGAGGTATATGCATTAGTTTTATATATGACTAAGAATATGATATGTAAGAACTATTTATATTTGTCAACAGACTTCAAATCTTTCATCAGGTAAAATCTAACAAGCTCATTTATGTGAAATGCTTTGCTTTTAAACACGTTACTAGACATTTTTAAGCATGGCTTGGAGTACATATTTTTGCGGCCACTATATATGAGTCTAAGCATGTAATTTGCATAAAGAAAAACCTCAGAACACATTAAAAACGATCACATGTGAATTTATGAGCAAACACATGAGTTTATGAGCAAACATAAAATTAAAAAGTCATATACAAAAAAATGTATGGAAAAATGTTTTCTAAGTAATTACAGAAAACGGCTATTTTAATGCTTTTAGGACACTTACTCTTTCTTTTTCTGCCGTTGACCTTTTCTTTTGGGACTTTCACTCTCTGAATCACTGCTGCCCTAAAAATCCACGAAAATCCATTTTGAATACATGGCACCAAGATTAAAGTGCATCAACATGAGAAAGCTCATGTTTACACTACTGTGACTGCAAAGCCTTATTTTTTTGGGTGCAGGGCCACACACAGATTCTCTTACACTTTAGAAAGCAACCATCTCAGTAATTATTTAAGTCCAAAAACAAAACGTTGTCAATTTACTGTGTAAGAATAGAAGACACCACTAGGGGGCAGTGTTGACAATAAAACCTCTGTACAGCCAGCCTACCTCAGCTCCAATGTTGAGGCGGGCAGGCTCTTGTCTGCTGCGGCTGGATCTTCTAACACCATAAACATCTGGATGTTCCTCCCACATCTATGATCATTGGGGATACAATTATTTTAAAATGACTAATAATTAATAACCAGCTAAACTGTAGCTCCAGGAATTTCTTCAATAGGAATGTTTCAGGATTTCAAACATATATTTTGGTTCAAAAAGTGATTCTGATGTTTAAAAAGCACACTGGCCTATTTCTGAACCATTACCTTCTTCACATCTGCCAGGCTGTCTTTCTTCCTAATGGGTTTGTCTTTGACCTGCTTTGAGGTCTGACGAGACTTGGATCCAGTGGACTCACTTTCTGACTCGAAGTGGCTCTCGGAATCAGAGGTGCTGTTGAACTCGGAACGCCGGGAATGAGCCCTATCACTTCCTTGCTCACTCTCGGACTGACTCCCAGACTCTGATCCAGAGCGGTTAGACTCCTCTGATGCCGAGTTGCTACAAAATTAAAGATGTGCATGTTCAGAAACTGGTCAGTGTTCCTAACAGTGTGACTGACCCCCATTAATTAAATATATAATGTTATGGATATATGACAGTAGCTATGACAATAAGTTAACTGACATCATAATCAGTGCTCATAGATTTTAATATCCTCCCAAAAGAACACTCATAAATTGTGAACATCAACAGATATCTACATACATATAAAAATTGCTTTGCAGGT
>JAZGTK010010222.1:0-16570 GCA_036877625.1 Ambastaia sidthimunki | reverse complement strand
AGTAAAATAGCAAATAGGAAGAAAAAAGAAAAAGAAAGTAATAGTTCTCATCCAACTACACATATCAATGAGATAATAAATAGCTTTTATTGACTACTTTTTCTCTTTGTCAATTCAAATGAATTATCGATCTGGGAATTGTGATATTTTAAAGGCATATAGTCCTGGTATAATTCAATCCTAAACTGCATCAGAAATCCATTCAGATCTTTTTTACAACAGAAGAACACATAGAAATCTACATACAGAAATCTGCTCTGCCACAGTACAGCTGCAGTATAACGTGTCACTGTATCTTGGCCTGTGTGTTTAAGGGCAGGTATATCCGCATCCATAATACATGACACCAATGCAATACAACAAGAATACCTGATGGCAGCTGTTGTCTGCCCCAGAAACGGAGAGTGAGATATGCTGCAAACAAATGCTTTTTATTTTATTTTAAATTCTACAGTCATTTTTCAACACACAGCAACAACTGAGATGACAAATTAAAAGCACGGCATCTTTCACACTGGTGACAAGTGAAATAACATCTCTTCACACATGAATGGTAACCGGAATACTTAAAAAGTTCCAGAAAGTTCTAAAAGATTCTACTTTCATTTTTCTATATTCAGTTTATTCGGCATCAGTGATGATGAGTTACTTCGGACTGAAGCTGCTTTTTAAAAAGAAACGTATCTGATTGCCTGTTCTAACATTGATTAGCTCACGTTCTGAACTCTGATCTGGGCTTTTTTTGTAAGATCATATGAATATAAGGTATAGAATATGTTAAAAGGTGTCTACATAAACACAAAGCAACCCTGTACCAACATGTCTACATACAGTTTGTCTTCCACATAAAATGGGGTCTCCACAGCAAAAAAAGAGAGAAAAATTTCCAGATGTCAGAATTAATTGCACTAGTTGCACCGTCCACAAGAACCACAGACACACTAGTTTCAAAATAAATAAATACTGTTTGTTGTCTTTGCCGTCTCACTCAACATACTGGAGCAACAAAGCGAACTGAGACAGAGATCAATGAGGAATCATTTTACACACTTTCCCACATTACTCACTGTTGTTCAGTTTTGCCATTAATTAAGTCTTTCCTAAGAATACACAACACTTAAAATAAACAAACAAACAATTTAGATGCCAGATTTAGATTCGTTTTTCTTATCAACATTAAAAGAATCAAAATCCTTCCACATTCAGAAACATCACAAACCACGTCCCAGAGTCTCAATGTTTCATGAGGGTAAGAAACACCCAAGAGACTGACGAACTTACACTAAAAGTGTGTGAAGCAATAAGCAAATGTTCATGCTGCTGGAATAAAGCTGTTAAGTGAGAGCTTTTAGAAAGGTGTGAATCATCTTTCAGCTCAAAATGTCCCAGAGAGATATTGGTGTGACTCTAAACACTACCATCTTCCCAGTGGATTAACACATATCTGTGCACTAAAGCAGTTGTAATGACAAAACTGGCGTGGGTAATAACAGACACTAACACTCAAGCAAAGCTTCTACATGTGCCGACTGAATGCCCAAAGCAAAACTGATCAACACTAAGAAAGCAAACATCTGATCTGACGGGTTCTACTGTCAAAAGGTTCATTTACCCAAAACAACAATTCTGTCATCGTTTACTCACTCTGTCTTTGCAAACACATTTTTTTTAATTTTCCTTTACTTTTAACTTTAATTCACGAAACACAAAAGTGGATGTTAAGCAGATTATCCTGGTTGCTTTTAGCTACACGCTAAAAAAAGTGACGTGTTGGATATATGGTTCCATAAAGAACGTATAACATTTGTAAAATGAAACAGAAGGTTTTTGTGAACCTTTCTGTTTCACAAAAGGTTCTTTGTGGTGGAAAAAGGTTCTTTAGACTATAAAAAACAAGAAATAAAACAGGGAGGCAAAAGTTTCTCTGTTTTAATTAGCTACAGACTCTTTATCTAACTTTTCTTTTTAAGACACTTTAGACTCTCAATATATCCAGACACAAACAGGTCTCTGTGTTTTTCCACATCACCACTAAGCTCTGTCATAAAAACTGTGGACATCTGGAGGTTAATTCATACTGTATTCTCAATTGCTAAACCAGTGGAAAAGGGCTTTTTCTCTCAAGAGGCCACAAATACTCTTACATAAGACACCATTGGCATGTTTTTGAAGCAGGGCACAATTCTTCGCTGTCTGTTTATTGAAACGGTCTGAGCTTAGCCTGAATCAGTAAGATTAGTATTGATTCTTGCGAAGCAGAGTGGCAGTTAACTAAGAGTGCTTTGACTTGCCCGAAGACTAACTGCACTTTTGTTATCGGTGGACAAATCTCGGGAGCAGCTAGCAGACAATGTGTTTCATCTAAGCCTAATTAATGATTGTGTGCTTCATTTACAGGCTTTGCATAAGCAAGCTCTTCTTTAATTACATCAAACGATCAATGCAGGATGAGAAGAGGCCTAAAGAAACAATAGCAACACCTGTTAACAACCTCACATCAGACTGCTCGCTGTATTCTATAGACTGTTTATGTTATGCATGATGATTTGAATATATCACACATATCATCTGTGGGGCCAAACGCGTATAAATACAGACACAAAATATTAAAGCAAGTGGCATCTGTAAACAAACAATGTTAAATCTTTTTTTTGGTTAAAAGTCCCCTTTGGTTAAAAGGGGTATAAATATATATACTGAATATTTATATACTGTATATATATTCTTTGAAAGGTGCAGGACCATAAAATGTTTGTCCAATCATTGCATTTGGTCTGGCTTTGGAACACTTTGAAGAGAGGGCGGGATCTTATGCTTTCCAAGCTCGCTTGCTAATGCTAGCCTCTCTGAAATTGCCTACCCTGCCTTTAAAAGCAAATCTCAAAGATTATCTTTAAAATGAATAACATTAGCTCTAATTTTTATAAAATGTCTGAATATTTTTTTGAGGCCACTGCACATAATTTAGGGCTGATACAGTAGCCCAGTAAAGTTTATTACAGTTGCCAGAACAGAGAGAAAAAGGATGATTTAAAAAAGCAAAACGCCCCACATGCTCTGACTCGCACAATATCACATTTAACAGTGTCAAAAAGGTGCTGAACTGCTCCCACTGTTTTCACTATCCAAATATTTAGTTTACTGCCAAATGCTTGAAAATTAGTTTGAACTTTACACATCAACAGAAGGTGAACACACACACACACACACACAATAAGGTCATTCCCTCCTGGCTTGTTTCCAAAGCAACAGTAAAGCCATTTTTTGCGATTACAGAGATTAAATCTCTGAATAAATATGTTTTGGCCGTTTCATCAGAGTTCGTCTTATGGGGGAATTATGAGCATCTAAGAGGGCCTGCAACCGGCGTACTTGCTGTACAAAATCGTCATGTTCTCCTCTAATGGAATTTCACAGTATTAAATGAACTCATTTCCCACGGCAGACGGAGAACAGCACACATGCCCACTGGATTTATTGTTCTTTGGTCATGCATGCTTTTCCCACTCTCTTTTCTTCTATATATTTCTCTTTATCCCTTCTTTTCTATTTCTTATTCATTTCTTTTCCCTGTCTTCCATATAAGATACTACTGCTCTAGCTAGTCTGTGTGTGATGCTCAACTGAGAATTTGCACACCTGAACTTTTTGTGGTTGTTTGTTCTGTTATTGCATTAATATGATTGTGCAAAAGATGTGTATAATAAAGTAGCTCATATTGAGGACCAGACATTTCAGGCAGAGTGTGGGCTTGTTTATGTGTTATGTTTGCTTAGTTTAGTCACAAAGCTGTAAATTCATTAAATTGCAATACAAACAGTGAAGTTCCTGTGATGTTATGCAAAATATCAGCGCTCCTGAAATGACCCTCGTCCAATCAAATTAGTACAAATTACTACAACATTTTACATACAAATTAAACATGTATTGAAAGACACTCTACATAAACAACAAAACTGTGAGGAAGTGAGTTAAGCGGTGTTTTATTTACCTGGATAACTGTGAATGACACAAATGTCTTCCAGCCCGAGTTTCCTTTCCAAACAAAGTCATCAGACATCTGAAACACTATTTAGAGCGACTCTGGATTCCCCTCTAGTAAATACACACCAACCTCACCTGATGGAATAACAGGTTTTAGTGCAGAGTCAAGGCTACATAAGGGCAAATAAAGATAATCCCAGGAAAAAGTCATTCATTGGGAAAGCAGTAATCTCCATCTCAAATGGTGGGTTTTACCATCCGGGCAGCCAGAAGAAAAGTGGCTCCATCCGAGACTGCAATCCAGAATCTATAATATTGCACTACAGAAGAGGCAAATTGGAGGGGGGGAAATGTAATGTGATTTTCCATTAGCAGATTAAAATGTCTTTCATGGCTGCCTCTCCTCTTAAATCTAAAGGCCTGCTTAAACCACAGCATCTCAGCCCACCAACCTCAAAATGTCATGAAACAGCAATACAGAGCGGCTCCTGTTTCCTGTAATGGAAGTTGTTTAAAGGTTACTGTATGTGCAACAGGTGCAGAGGTCTGTTTGAGAACAGATGTCAATATTACAGGCAAGGACGTCTCGCTTTCGGATTGGTTGATCCAGCGTCCAATGGGTTAGCAGCCTTTCAGTAATACAGACCTCTGAATACTTAACTTACTACTGTAACGATAAAGTCAAATGTCTCTTTCAAGAAATTGGGTTAGTAAGAAAATAACATTAGGAATTACCCAGCTAACAGGAAACATTCTCAGGAAGTTCTCTAAAAGTTCTTTCAAAGTATATCATAAAGTTCTTGCATTTAATGTTAAAAATTATTATTATTATTAAAAACATTTTTAAGTTGTTATTGGAACATTTAAACGTTAAAGACAAAACAAATGTTTGAATGTTGTTTTTATAAACAACCAATAATGTTAATACAATGTCTAAAAAGAACATTCATAGAACTTTTGAAATAACATTTTTAACACTTCTGTTACTTAATATAACGTTAGGAAAGCAATCTTACAACCTCAAAAAAAACATGAAATGCCACGGCACTTTAATGGTACCATAATGTCTCATTAAACACTGTGGCAACTGTATATATTCTACTAAATCTATAGAATTTTGTTTCTGGAATCATTATGACATCATTGCATTCAAAACTATATCAAATCATTTATCAATGAGAGGCAATATAAATGTACAGTGCCTTACAGGAGAACCAGACACTGTATTTACTGTAGATACAGTAGGCAGCATCAGGTACAGTATAGTGCTGTGAGTGTACACCACATCATTCATTCATGGAGAAGTTGAAAGATTACATTCTATTATGTGGGGCAATTTATTCTGACATTTAATTTACTTCCTGTGTCTTACACTTCTAAAAATAAAAGTTCTTAAAGGTTCTTTACAGCAATGCCATAGAAAAAAAATTTTGGGTTCCCCAAAACCATTATCAAACCATTACCTTTTTTACCTTTTCAGTCTAAAAAACCTTTATCTGCTACAAAGAACCTTTTGCAAACAGAAAGATTCTACAAATGTTAAAGGTTTTTAAGGACCATAAAGCCAAAATGGTTCTTCTATGGCAAATTATTAAAAATTATTACAGCATTTTGTACAGTAGTCTACATTTACAAACCTGATGGTAATCCAGAAGGACACACTTGCAGTTGAACAATGTTGGGCATCTTTCGTAACCATTGGAGGCTTTGAAACTATTACCACGGTGATTACATTTGGCAGGACCAGCCTCAGTTTTTTGATCAAGATGGATGGATTTTTTATTCGGGGCAGACGCAGGCTTAACTCTGGCTCTGGGTTCGACTACAGAGGTCGAGTCTAATTAAGAGATGGAACGGAAGTGATAAGGCAAAAGTGAGCATTCTCCATTTCTGACTCAGCAGAGAGACCGACCTGGAGAGATTTCTCACTTCTGACTCATCGTGAGAACAAAACAGAGACGAAGCAGAAAAGAGAAGGAAAACTGAGATGGTGTTACGTCATTATAGAGTTTTGAATTAAAAACAAAATAATTATTTATTAGAAAAGTTATTTGTTAGGGCTCTGAAAAATAAAACAGTTGTAATATCTTCTGAGCTTTGAAACAATCTGTCCAATTCATACACATACTTTACATAAACAACAACAAACAAAAAAAGTTTCCCTAGTAAAAAAGCCTCTTGTATCTTTTTCCCAGCTATTGAATAACCTTGGCAATTTTCCTGCGTGACAACAAACAACACGGAAAATAACAGGATAACACAACGGGTTGTAAAAATATCAAGGTATCGAAAAAATGGAACAGCGCACTTATGCAATCCGGTCGCGGCCATCCCCAGAAATTATTAATTACACGTTCGCACGGTTCCTGGAAACGCGCGAGCTGCGATTCGCGTCTGACAGGATTAACTGCAGACACGGTAAATGACACATTATTGTGGATAGTGAAACTGGGATTCAGCAATTTGGTTTTAGCTGCGCAGCTGAGCACAGTGTGCTGCAGAAGACACATGTTGAGCTGATAGCTACGTCCATCATTCCATGCTAGAAGCCAGAGTCAGGCCTCTAGCCTGGGGCTGTTGGTGAGGAGGGGTTTGACTTCATACCTGCTGGCTGGTTCCTCCAGGCTGGGGAAAGTGACGGTGCAGATGGTTCACTCTGAAGCTCTGTGGTCCATCAGAGTGGTACCTGAGGGGGCTAATCTGAAAGGGAAGTACAGGGGGTAGTAGATCTGCCCCCTGGATAGATGTTTGTTTGGCTTTGATATGCAATTTAACATCTGATGCAGGACTCATTTACAACGTTTACAAGCTCTCGATTGGTTGCACTGTACTCAAGACAAGAATATTAAGACAAACTTAGCAAACAAATAAACAAACAAAATAACCCACAATAGAATACTTAACATGGGAAGGCCACCCACAGATCCTGCTGATAAGACCTCAACATGTATTTAACCCAGAATATTTTTTCAATATTTTTATAACGTTAACAATGATTTACATCAATTTTTTCAGAACCTAATTAAATTTTGATACATTTACATACTCAAAGTGACAAAAACACACTCAACAGTTACACAGCAATTACAAACAATCACAAAAAGAAAACAGAAATGTTCCCATTTATTGATTCAGTGTGATGAAGCAGTTTTACGCAAACATCCAATAAAATTCCAGAAATAAATAAATGATGACTTTTATGTTTGACTGCAACTGTTGTGTTATAAACTATTAAGTGTGTAAAGGTTTAATAAAAATGTTTATTAAATGTTTAATGTTTAATAACAGAAGACAAACTGCAAAGGAATGTAAAATGAAGGAATTTCGATTAAACTGTGGAGATGTAAGATCTGGAGAAGTTACACATGACAGCTAAACATTCATTCCTAACATTCATAGATTTCTGGAAGTCTGGGATACAACACAACATTTACTGTACATTCAATAACTGTAAAATAAACAGAAACATTGAAAGGTAAACACGCAGTGAGAATTGGCTCTAACATGATCACATGACCTGATCACATGACCACTTCATCAGTACCTCTTAAATGAACCCATGACTATGTCCATGCGTTAGTAAAACATGACATAAAAAAACTGACCTACTTCTTAATTTCATTTCACATGTAAAATACAAAGATGACATGGCAGCCTTTCAGTAAAATCTAAAAAAAGTCCATGAATACCCATAATGCACCTGGCCGTGTGCTAAGTCCAGTGCTAAAATCATTGTGTAACTCAAGGGGCCGGCCAGGGCGGTGTGGCCGGGTACCTGCAGCTCAGTTTGGGTACGAAAGGCAGCTGAGGAGATAACAGACCCATCTGGCCAGCGCAGAGCTGCGCAACCACAACATAAGTTCATACAGGCCAATCTGGCACAGAGCCCAGCGCTCAGACAGAGAGATCTGAAGTCGCCTGGTCCTGGACTTAGTTTTATTCCTCCTGTGCCTAAGAGAGAGAGACACAGAAAAACACAGGAAAGGAGTGAAGAACAAGAAGATACTACACTAGTTAAAGTTAGTTAGCTGTAAATGATTCACATTGTGTTGGCTTGGACTTCGTGGTTTAGGTGAGTAAATTTGGACAGGGCACACTAGGTCATGTAATATTAAAAGCTTCTCACAAGAAACAGAGGGAGAGAGAGAAAGAGAGAGAGAGAGAGAGAGAGAGAGAGAGAGAGAGAGAGAGAAAGAGAGAGCTAGAGAGAGAGAGAGAGAGAGAGAGAGAGTGCAGTGCCAGTAGTATCTTGGATGTCCTTAGGGAAAAACAATAACTCTCTCCAGAATGCATCTCACATTGTGTCACAGTGAACAGGTTTGAACTGACAAACAACGAGTGTAATCGCATTAATTTTCCTGCATGGTTCTTTAGGAAAAAGAAACAAAGACAGCAAGAAATTAGAGGAGTATAAGGGTGAAATCTGCTTCTAAACTCAGAGTGTCCTAATAGTACAAAGCTCTCTGTTTAGTGCACAAGTTTGACATGTCAGGGAGCAGCTGCTGCGTCAGACAGGAAGTGTCAGACTGCAGCCTCATTTCTACGGTTCGAGAGGAACAACTGACACCCTGAACAGAAAACTGGTTGCAGACGAGGAGCAAAGAATTATGGGAATCCAAGAATCACTCACGATTCGTCACCTGTCCTGCTCTGCCAAAAACCGGCAAACATATCAACGGCAACATGTTGCACGTTTGGCACACTGCGTCACAAACAGAGTCCAAAATTAACTTTTGCTACACCTGCCAAATCAGGATGAGCTGAGAACATTTACCAGTCAAAATATTTCTCACCCGGCATGGAACTGAATTTTGCATTGTTTCAATAAATGTTTTGTTTAACTTGTGTTTTTGTGTCAATCACGACATCATATCAAAGATGAGTAAGAAACTTATTTGATACATTTTAAAGCCCATATTGTTCATATCAACAAGGGTCAGATTTTATTTCTCCACAATTCTTACTTGCACTAACACGTTGTGTTAATTTCGGACCCTGTGTTCAGATATTAACATTAGTTGTAGTGTTGCATAACATGCTGTATCTTGAATTATCTGTGCTGAATATTTCATAGAGAGATATAGAGGATGTTGTCACGCTGCAGCGGGTCATGAATTATTAACCCTGCTCAGCGAGAGACCCTTCAGTCTGCTGGGCCTGAGAGCTGAGGACAGACAGTGACAGGTGAATCCAGCATGAACTACCTGTCTTCCTCATTTCTCATTACACCTCACATATCCAGCCAATCACGCGGAGGCTGTGTGTGAAATCTGAGAAAGATGGAGGCAGGAAGGCATTTAAATTTTATGTTTGTGTAACCTTTGGCCTATAATGTTTCAAAAGCTACATTATAAAGCAAAGAAGGCACCAGAATGAATTATGATAAGTTTAACAAATTAATCCAAGAACAACAATTATATTGATTATAAATACAGATATTTAGAAATATACCAAACTATACTGTTCTATATTATATTATACTGTACAGCCTATACTATACTGTACTGGCCTATACTATACTATACTATACTGGCCTATACTATACTATACTATACTATACTATGCTGTGCTACGCAATACTATACTGTCCTATACTATATTATACTGTACAGCCTATACTATACTATACTATACTAATATGTGGAATTATGCACTACACAATTGATTAGTTTTTAATAACTTGCTAATGAAAGTTATGATCTTAACTACCAGCAAATAAAAAATAGAATTAGAGCAAATTTTAGTCTAAGACTCTTATGATTAGCCTGATTAAATACTCCAGCAGGGAGAGAGATTGTCACAGAAGAAGTAACTAACAACTCTGCTTTAATTGAGTTAATCGCTTAATTAACTATGCAGGCTATGCATTAACATGATGTGTGATTATAATGTACAGGCAATCTTGATAAACACATTATTGATTATTTAAGACTGGTAGAAAACAAGCATATTACCAATACAAATACAAACCATATAAATGCATATAAAATCTAAAGCCTGTTACACTTTCAAAGTTGTTTAGCAGTTCAACTCTGTGTACTCATGCTAGTGGAGCTAACACCACAGCTTAAATAAAAACGATTTGTGATTGTTTACTACACAAAAAAAACTATAACATCAATACTCAAGAAACTCAACTACAGTACAAGCAAGAACAACGTGCTGATTGGTCCACTGCATATTACCCATCAGCCCATGCGCTTTTGTCATGCACTTAAATAAAGAATAATCACAGAAGAGGGAAATCTAACTTCAGCTGTTTAAAAGGCTGAGCATATGAAAGGAAAAGTCTTTTTTTCTAATTTCCTCCACCGTCATTAAGTGTTTTAAAAAGCACATAAACGCCTCCAGAGCTGTGAGCACATGCAGTGGATTAGTCACCTGTACAGTGAGGCTGGAAATAATGCTTAACAATGTGAGACTACAGAATGGATGCTAATGTCACTTCCTTTTCATGGGGGGCCAAGAAACAAAGTGTAACATTGTGTTTCTGTAAATTGTTGCCGTTGAATGCATATCAAAAAGGAGTGAGAAAGAAATACAAAAATAATATGACTGAGAGATTAGCTGTATGTAAAAGTAACCTTAAAAAAAAAGCGTCATTATTTTCTTATCATGACGTCATTCCAATACTCAACATATGCTGTTTTTTTTCTCTGGAACATACATTTAAACTTTTTGAAGAATCATACTGATTAAAATTGTAAAGTAAAAAAAAGAATTTTAAGTATCTCATACAACGTGCTCAGTAAACCTGATGCACCATTTTTGGACAAAATTCTGGAAAAAAGCCTTAGAGAAGGCCAATATTATTGACAAATAATGACATTTGTTCCTAAACAAACCTACTGCATACAACAGAAGACATATAAAAGTTTAAAAGTTGTACTATGATGTTGAAAGAAGTTAACTACTTATAAGTTTTGTTTGTAACAAAAAAACATTTGAAGCTTCACGACAAAAAATGTACAAATTTCATGTCCCAATGAAAAAAACAACAGCAAAATGAGAGGGAGTAAAGTCAATTTTTATTTTGGGGTGTACTGTACCTTTAAACGGACTTCTACAGTTCATACTGTGAAACGCCAACTCAGAGTAATTGATGATGCTGAACATTTCTGCTCACATCAAACTAAATCAGTGTGATGGTCCAGTTAATTCTCTCTCGGTCTGTCTTACTCTTTCTGCTGGGTTTGTGAGCACGGCAATAGCTAATGGATTTCAGATTCTGTATTTGCACTTTGCTGCCATTTGGTTTTAATAAAGATGCGTTGAGGCAGACGACATTGAGTTTCATGTCTGGCTGATTCTTTCTGTACCGCCGCGAAAAATCCTTTACGAGCAGATGTGAACGTCTCTCCTCCCTCAAATCCCAACGATTTTCTCCCCCAATCATCTTGTTCTTCATTAGAATGGCGCGAATAAATCAATACGTTCGCTGCTCACCGCTGTGGAAAGTACAATACACTACAATACAGCTGCGTTCGGTCGCCCGCTGGCTTTTAAGGTGTTGAAAGTCGAAGTGAGGGGCGTTAAGTCACGTTTATGCGTGCGTGACAGTGTCTGGATGCATTGAAGTGCTGTTGTGAGTTCTCTTATATGAAAAGGATTTCCTGCGGTGTGTGGGACGGTGTTTATGGGTAACTGGAGTGAGAGAGATGACGCTGTCTTTGAGCGCTAAGATGACATCAGGGAGTTAAGCTACCGAACAGACACGCAGAGATAAACCAATGAGAGGCCACAGAACAGAGTAAATGAGCATCTGAGAGAACAGACAGTCCCCTAATGTAGGAGAACCGGACTGTACCAGTCATATGCTGCTAATCTTCAACATCTTCCACATCTTCCACATCTTCCACGATCTTCCACGATCTTCAACGATCTTCAACGATCTTCAACTTTTATGAAAAGCTTTTAATAGTCATAAAGCTAAAAAACTAAAAGAAGTATACATATATACACACACACACACAATGCATATATATATGTATAGTATATATGTATACTATATATACACTAATATATAGTATACTATATAGCATAGTAAATGATGCTCTATATATATATATATACATCAGTGAGCTGGGGATCAGTCAGTGGTGTTGTACCTGGCGATGGCGCGGGTGCAGCAGCGGGACATGTTAATGAAGGAGCTGGAGCTGGCTCTGGTCTGCAGGATGGTCTCAATGCCTCTCAGCAGGTCGTTGGTCTTCAGAAGCAGAAGCATCTGCCGGGGAACCCTGTTGAGAAGCTCGCTGATCTGAGGGAGGTACTGCGCCGCGTTCGTGCGGATCTCCACATCCTGATGAGGAAAACAAACCCACAGCGTGAGAGGATTTCATCACATCCAGAGAGGACGACCAACAGCGACAGCGTTTAAATATTAAAGAGGTGGAAGCACTCATGTCAACACACTTCTACTCATGTATGTTAAGTTTACCAGATTACATTAGAGATGATCCTCAGCCTGACCTTACTAAGTGCACACCCATCAAAACAAGTCTGTAAAATATTCAGTTTTAGGGGTCAGAGTAAAGAGGAGAGCTTGTGCGGGCGTGCGAGCATGTGAGAGAGGGGGAGAGGCGGGTGCAAATGGAAAATGGAGTAGCTTATTTCACAGACAACTGAGAAACTAAGTGCTTGAAACTACGACTGTGAAGATTAGCTATTCGGCTCTGTCACTTCAGCAACATCAGCCCCCTGAGTTGATACTCCCGGCAAATTTTTATTAGTAATCAGGCATGAAGAAGCCCAACCCCCAACCCTGCATGACTGAATAAAAAAACAATGGATTTTGTTGACGTCTGTGTGGCACATGGCAAATAAAAACAATGAGTGAATTTACACAGTATTGAATAAAAAAAAACACACACACACACACACACAGAAAATACTATCAGTAGTAAAATTACAATAAAAATACATACGCACTAGTTCATCAGCTGAGGTTTGGTGAGAGGGGCAATTGACATCAATCAACTATTAATTCAACTGACCAGCGAACCAAGTGATTAAAATCACAACTCGCAATTAACAATCACAAACCTCAATTAGGGCAATTAAACCTCAGTTAGTCCTCGAAAAAGCTTAGAACAGAAAGCAACAATGTTTTAGAGATGCTGCACAAAAGCTACGCTCACGATAAACTGCACAACTGTGCACCATGCATTTCAAAACAAGAAGTTCTACCCACAATGCAAAGTGTGTCACTTGTAGGCCTACTTGTAAAAATCCCAGCAACATCTCACGTCTTGCCAACAGGCCTATCTGTAAAAAGTTTTGACTAAAGCAAAACTGAGCATCACTGAGATGCTGTAAAAATTAGCAGTCCTCAGGCTAAAAACCCACAAGGTCTTCCTTTAAATTTTTTTAAACTTTTAAAAGTTTTCTGGTTGTAAATCTTGTTAGTATAACTACAAATAAAAATCAATTAAAAGGTTCTACTAAACACTTCTATTTCTAATTTAAACTCTATCACTGTCTAGACAAAACTCTGGGATTACGGTACATACGGTCTGAGACGACACCATCTGAACTATTTTCTGCTGTCAGCTCTCCTGGGCTGGGAATAAGACGTGCAGGTGAGATGGCTGTAACAGCAGGTGGGTTCAGCTTACCATTTCTAACACCCTGTGCTTCCCTCACTGTTTGAGAAAAGCTGTATACTTCATTAAACAGAGTTTGTCTTCAGGCAATCAGGCAATGCTTCTTATGAACAGCAAACTCAGTATTTGTCTTACTAGTTTATGCAGGCCAGTTTTATCTATTGCAGTAACTTGGCTTGCAACTGTATGTAATTTTTGTCTTATTTATCTATCTATCACCTAAATGAAAATTCTTCCATCATTTACTCACCCTGTATGGCTTTTTTCTTTTGAGGAACACAGAAGAAGAAATTTGAAGAACGTTGGCGACCACATAACAGTGGTTCACATTGACTTCCAATGAATCGACACAAAAACCTTTTGTGTTCCACAATAGAAGAAATAAGGATGAGTAAATGATACAAAAAGAATCATTTTTGGGTGAACTGTCTCTTTAATATAATGCTGCAAGAATAAGGTGCAATAACAGAAAGCTGTAACTCTTTACTTCTGAAGTGGGGCAGAAACCAATCAAATTGCTTCTTTAACTGAAATAATCTCATTGTGCAGGTGCCCACATACCCACAATGAGTCATAAAGGGAAGTGAAACAGTGCAAACCTCTTAATGAAATCATCCAACGATCACAGTCTCTGCATAATTCCATTAGAATACTAAAGGTATAATAATACACCATAACGTCAAGGCCCAATTGTTTCATGACCTCCGTTTCTGCAGTCTGATGGCAATCAAGCAAGGTTCCTGACGGCTCATATGGGGATGGCTGCCATGGCTGGCATCAACCTGGTTGTGTCTGGCTCTAGTTTACCCCAGGGCTGATCTATCCTGAAAGGGGACCGGAGCCAAGAGACATGTCTGGGGCCTGCAGAGACCCATGGAGACCCCCAGCTGCCTGAGGCCCACAACAAGCTGGTGCAACAGCCAGGACAGGTGTAGAGAAGATTCCATGCCAAACACATGTCTCTGGAATAGGGGACGGAATGGTTCTTCATTATCTACCAACAAGATGAGACAACATGTCTAATGGTAAAGAGGTTCAATAGAACAACAGAAGAAATAAAATCATATAGAATTAGCAACACTGCATTACCAACACAAAGGTTGTGAGTTCGATTCCCTGGGAACACACATACTGATCAAATGTATAACTTGTAAATAAATAAATGTATTGTAGGTCAGTTTGGATAAAAGCATCCCCCAAATGCATAAATGTAAAAAGTGTAGACATATTCTAACCTTTTCTATCTAATCCATTTATTTAATTACAATATTTGACCAAAAGTCATTCATTAATTGTGATGGTGATGATATCACATCTTCAACAAATGTCATTAACATGTAGAAGTTCTTAAAGGTAAAGAAGCAAAAACAGTCTGATTAATTCTTACAGTCAGAGTAAGAGTAACGCAAACTTCTCACGTCTTAATGTTTCAGTTTAAGAATCAAAGTGGACTTTCAGGGGAAAGCTGTTGAAAATAATACCTTTATGAAAATAACTTGATACAATTGTGCATTTTTACACACGTGACTTAAATCTTTTGATCAAATCATTTTAGATAAATGCCTGACATGAACGTTAAAACCTTTCACAACTAATCTGAATGAGTGACTAAACTAATACTACCTTGTGTAGTACAAACCCATTGGTTAGAATATCTGACAGGATTTGACACTCAACCAAGCAAGCAGCAAACCAGGTCACGGTGTCAAAATCCTAAACGTTCCCTAACGACTCTCATTAAGAAATTGGGACTTTCAGTTGGATTCATGCGGTACAAGAGAAGCTAATGCAAAAACAGGGAGAAAAAAGTCATTTGGTGCATTTCAGCAGCTACAGTGTAATAATAACTGATTGCTGTGCTGCGACATCAGCTTGAAAAACATGCGCAAGCTCTATTTTCCTGTCCATTTATCCACTAATCCTTAAATCTCCATCTCCGGAATTTCGAAAGGGGGGGTGGATTAGGTGCTAAATTAAGTGGATTTAAGTTTGCTATCACTTGGGTGGGATTTACAGGCGCCGACAGCAGCAAACAGAAGTGAGGGGTTCGGATTAAAATAGGACATGGAACACTCGGTCTTTGACCCAAAGCGCTGCTCTAACTTTCAACCCATATGCCCCCAAAACTCTGCATATATTCCCACCACTTGGGCCAACAATAGGGCAAAAAAACATGCTTCATCCATATGCATGCTATACTTTTTTCTTTAGGGATAATTCACCCAAAAAAGAGATTTTTTTTTCCATAATTTATTCACCCTCGTGTTATTCCAAACATGACTTTTCTTCTGTGGAGCACAAAAATGATATTTAAAAAAACTGTCACAGTGGTTTTGTTGGTGCCAATGGGTGCCACTTTTGCTCGATTACCAACGTACATCGAATATCTTTTGTGCTTGATAGAAGTCAAAAAGTCATACAGGTTTGGAATGACATGAGTAAATGATGGTGAAGATTTGTGGGTGAACTGTTCCTTTAAGAAGGGCTTTAGAAGAGAAATCGTGAAGGAACGTGGGGGCAACTGTGCGAGGCCTTTCAGAACTATTTTTTTTTTTACTTTATGGATCTGAATTACTTGAAAAATAACACCGTGTCATTTGGCACCTTATTATAATTCACTGTTACATGCAGTTTTTTACGTCCCTGAAGCCGCGGTCTCCCTTTCAGCATCGCTGTGCGTCCTCTGCCTCCTTTTGATGTGAGTCGGCACTTCAAAGTTCAACTACGAGGCATCTTGGTGCTTTAAAGACAAGAGGCAATCATGAGGTAAGTCACCCGTCACTCTGTTCACGCGCCATTTTCCCCTGATGACGACTGCATGGACGCAGCGCTGCGTAAAAGGGTCAATCGCTCCGTGCGGACGTGGTCCAGACAAAATTAAACACAGACTGACAGTGTTGTGCTACCACACAGAGACAGCCGAGACAGAGAGAGAGACATGGAGGGAGAGAAAGAGACAGAGAGAGACAGACACACACACA
>JAZGTK010010221.1:0-16570 GCA_036877625.1 Ambastaia sidthimunki | reverse complement strand
CTCATCCCCTATAAAGCTCAGATGAAGCCCTCTGGACTCTGACTAGCTTCACAATACAGATGATACACTGTCACTACGGGATTACATAGAGATAAAACACTGCTCTCTCAAATCTCTGGGGCTCTCCCACAATTTTCACAAGTACCCTTTACAGAAACAGCAAAATAGTGATTCACTTCAAAGCAGCTAAAAAAAGAAAATGTGACGAGACCGCGAAAAACAACCTGGAAGAGTGGCGAGAAGGTGGGGAGGCAGATAGGACAGGCACTGTGTAGGAAACAGGCTTCCAAGATTTGAGCCCATGGCTTCAAAGGACATGCGGCACAGCACAGAAAGAACACAGCAGGACCAATCTGAAGCTAGAACAAAAAGAGCCGCACTCCTACAGTGCCAATTCATTTCTCCTTATGAAACTGTTTAAGTTAGAGGGCTTTACTTCTGGGAGGCTTTCAGCCAGAAGAGCCTGGCGCTATATTAATTTCATCACTTTACCTTTTGCAACCCAGAGACCTCTGACCTGCCTTACCTGTATAAATAGAAAGAACTAATTTACTAGCGAGAAAGCGCTAAGGGGCAAACATGTCCTGGGTAATGAAGTGTTCAGCTTGTGCATGATTAACCAGCTGGTGGGGGTGGGGCAGAAACCACAGGCCATGAAATAAGGGGTAAAATTGATTAGCAATTTTCATTTACACAGCTAAACAAAAGCTGCTTTGCATATCAGCCTGGTTAGTTTATGCGGAAAATAGCGAGCATGAAGCTAAGCTAACATATGTAACTTTTTCGGGTTATGACTCTAAAAAGCAAAACAACAGCTATTTTAAAAGAGGCGGTCACGCAGACACACTGTACCAGGTGCGATGCTTTCTGTTAGTGGTCCAGTTCTAAATCTAGACCAGTGAACAACAAGCTGGGAATGTTAAAGATACAATATAATTTGATCTCCTATTGTTGCACAGTTACCAAAATCCCTTTGGAGCTATACACTGACAACTCTTTCAAATAATATCAGCATATCTTTTAATTAAACTGTGATACTTAACTTGTACTGTGTCATACGCTAATATCCACATGGCTCAGCTTGTCATGCATACATTCCATTCCAACTCTGAAAGCGAAACCTAAACATCAACTGAATGCTATGGGTTGAAAATGTACAGGTCAAATAACACATTAATCTCAGGGCTTTAACAAATGTGCCTTACATTTTGCTTTTAGACTCTTCGTAAGAACTTAAACAACTTCCATTGTAATTGCATTAACATAAACACGATTTTTGTTTGTTTTTACAAACTCAAGGACAAAATTGTTTTCTGTGGCCATCGACAGCATGCACAAATGTTGTCAATAAAGCTTAAAGAAGTTTTTTTGAACTCCAAATCTTTTTTTAAAAAAGTTTCAATGACTTTCCCAGTTAGTGTATAAAGAATATTTGACAAGTACCGCAAACAGTAAGTAACTACTAAGTAAAATTAAAGCACCACCAGACTGCACTGCCATGAAACAGCTCAGTTCTTTCTCTGTTGGTACGAGCGTGCATGTTAGCCTGAGGCACTGCCGTCTCCTCACAGAAAATCCACTGTGACAACTTCATATTCAAGCATCCCCTTTAAACTCCCAAACAGACCTCAATGAATTCATCTCCAGCACTGAAAATAAGGCTCTTTAAATATATTTTGAGTGCTAACATTGTGTCAGTTATATAAAAGCTTTAAATTAGTGTATTCGTTTAATTATTCATTCATTTGCTTTTGGACAACACTTACATTACAATATCCACAAAACCCCCAGCATGCTTCCTTAAGGTCTTGTACATAAAAGGTTTTCTGTTATTTCCTATAAACACACTGTAAAATGGTAGAAAAACTAAGGTTGGCTGCTGTTGTCTCTGCACATGAAAAAATAGGGCCATGCAGCACCTGACAGTGGTAAATGCATCAGGGGAAAAAATCTTCTCTCCAATACACTGTACACAACTCCAAATTTAATTTTCTGCAAGATTACACACAATAATTACTAGCTTTATAAACCCCATAACTAATGGCTTCCAATTAGAGGATCCATAGGTATCGATCGGTCGAGAATTTGAAACACAAAGCTCTTAGTCTTAAAGAAAACTGTGGTGTCGTCCACCAATGAAAGCAAAGGATGAGGAGCGATGATATGGAAATGGTCTAACTGGACTGGTGTTGTATTTTTTTTGGAAGTAACAGTACGACAGCAGATGCCAAAAGCAACAATGCAATTACTTCATCTCATTTCATTGTTGTTTAGAAGGCTTCAGACTCTTTATTAATTCTGGACCAAAAGTATTTCTCCACAGCTTTCAGATTTATGGCATCTATCTACCACATTGTTTAGCTTGCTTGTTAATTATTCAAAAGGTGAAGGATACTTCAGAGTGTGGCCTCCACTAATAAACCATAGAAGATTAATTTCCTGCAGGAAGCCACATTTCAAACTGGGCTCTCACAAGACTGAAAGTTACAAACAGCATCACGCATTAGCCGCACCACAAACTCCAGGCTAAAAATGCCTTCCTTCATACTCTAAAACATATTTAGGACTATAAAAATACTTAAAAGCTGAAATAAATATTTCTAATTTGTAACAGATATACACGGACGGGATTATCTTGACCGCAGTAGTGGGTGTGGGGTAATTTCCTAATTCACAGATCAATCCTCAGGATTAGTAATCTAAATACCTCTTTTCAAGATAATGAACTGATGCATATGCGAGCGAGTAACTACGCGTTATGTGGATAACCAACTTCACAGGAAATCAGAAGACCTCAGCGTTCAGAAATTAATGCAGAGGGTACTCTCGCGACTCCAGAGTTAACTCCTGCTGAACTAAAGCGACACACTGTGTACCATGCCCCAGAATACATTGGGAAGCGGGCAAGCTTGTAAACTTAACGGATACATTATGACAGTGGAATACTAATCAGAAGATCATCTCCTCTCTAAATCTACAGGATTTTGGGGCCTTTTGCACCGCAAAGCAAAGCAGGGATTAGCATTAAATAGACCTTTTACGGGAACAGAGAGATTTAGCACATAAACTCAAGACTTGAAACCACATCAAGACCATTTTCAAACATGGCCGCTCTTCCTGACAGCAACTACAAATACTTGACCTGTGTTTCTGCAGAAGGTGAATTTATTCATTGATGTTTTTTGGTGCTCACAGCTATGACCGCTCCTCCATACATAGAAAAGGCAAATGATGCGACCGGTTTGCAGTCAGCGGATGCGTTTTGTTCTGACCATGCAGCAAAAAAAGCTGTGGCAGACATCACTGGTGTGTGTATTAATAGACGATCCACATTCAGAAAGCTCAGGGTATCAATTAGGGAGTGATGCATGCACAGCAAGCAGAGTGCCAGTTTATCCATGAAATAAACCCCGAGTCATCAAACATGTCTGGGTTGCATGTAAGTACTAACATGATCAGTAAAGCCCCTTTAGCTGGTGTCAAACTCGCTGTATTGGTAAGTTTTGGGATGGGGGAATTATTGAGCGTTTGACCTGAATTGGCTAACACAGCCGTCACAGAGCTACAGTGAGTTCCCTTATGGGCTACATACATAAATACAGCAGGAATGAAACAAGAGCTCATTTGCATGTTCTGTATTGTGACTGTAAACTACTGCCATGTATCAACAATGTCCAGGAATGCGCTCTGTGCATAATCTGAAGCAACGTTTCCAGCATACTGCGTGTACAAATGAATTCATGGCCTACAAACAGGTAATCCCCATATGAATGTAACACAGTGCTGTTTCTCAGGGTAAGACACAACAGAAAACACAATTAAATCAGCATACGCTACAATAGTTCTATTCGCACTGAGACAAAGATTACACAGCTTTGTATCACAACTGAGCTCACGCTTCACAGAAAAAAGTTTGGCACCCTTTTTCAGAGACATAAGGCATTTTAGGTTTCACCTAATCCCCTGTCACAAGCATTAAGCATTTAAAGAACCAAGCGCCACATATCCAGAAGCACCGTTGCTCGGTCCAGCCTGCCGGTCAACACAGAGCAGCAGGTCCCTCATGCACCCCACCGTCCCTCCCAATCAGAGGTGTGCCTTACTTACGCTGGATCCTGGCTTCCCTCAAAGAGTTCTCTGGTGCAGTTTTTCAAGGACGTCCGCCCGCCGGCTGCCTCTCGCTTTTCCTCCTCTTTCCCAAAGCAGCGACCGCAAACAAAAAAAAGCCTGCTTGCTTTCCTTCAGCTAGCCTGAATCAGGGGCTGTGTGTTTCTCTCAAAATCATTAAGCAGGACCCTGGCTTGGCAAGTGAGGGTTAGAAAAAGGAGGGAGGAAATAGAGAGAGAGTCAGAGAGTGAGAGAGAGAGAAAAAGGCTGCTGGGCAAGCTGGCCGCCTTGTTCCCTCCGTTTGTGTACTAGTACACAGCGCCGGTTGATCTCCTATTGCAAGCCGGCAAAAAGAACAGCTTTACTGAAAAACACAAGCATCACGTTTCAAGGAAGTGAAGATCTCCGGAATGGGCTAACGGTCAATGACAGGGAGCCTTTGGGATCTGTGGTCCCTGATGTATCCCTGTCTCATGTGAAAAATGTTGAATGTTAAACCCCCAAAACCAGACTTTTATAAACAAACAAACAAACCGCTATTTCAAAAAGGTTCACATTTCTAGAATAAGCATTTCCTGCTTACTTCATAATTCATTTTTTTATCTAAAACTTTAAATCACAAAATAAACAAACAGGCGCTTCACAGCGTGACATCTGAGCAATAGCTTAATGCAACGCTACATGACGTGCAACAATGCATGCATGCATGTATGCACAATCTAGGCTGCTGCTGCATGGCAAAGGGCTGACTGTATCAAAACATCAAATGGACACTTAAAGGAGCAGTTCACTTAAATATAACATTTCTACTATCATTTACTCACCCTCATGCCCTTCCGAATCTGAATGAGTTTCTTTCATCTGTGGAACACAAAAGGAGATGTTTTGAAGCATCATCTGTTCATTTTCTTACAAAGGTAGCATACAGTGAACAATGGCTGTCTAGCTCCAAAAAGAACTAAAAAGCACCATATAAAGTCTATAAGTTAGTTACTGAAATTTTACACCCTGTTGTAGCTCTTAGATCTTTGCTTCTGTATTTAAACTTATTGTACCAGGTAAGGCGGCAACTAACGATTATTTTTAGTCAGTTATAGTAAGATATTTGGTGACTAACGCATAGACTGCCTTTACGGTGCCTTTTTAAAAAGTAAACAATAAATTCTTGAACATTTGTTCCTCTATTGGAAAAAGTCATTTGGTTTTAAATGACATTGTGGTGAATAAATAATGATGAAATCTGTGTATATTTTTTCATTAATTATTTATTTAATGCTTTTGCCTCTCTATCGCCACCTCTGTTTAAAACATAAAATTTCAGGTTACTTTAACTGCTTCTATTTACATGTGTTGAAGTCAAAGTGATATTTTCTGAGAAATTAGTCAAGACAGCTCAGATTATAAAACATTATTATAAACTTTCCATTGCAAATCAGGGTAAGGCAAGGAGACAGTTTTGCACACTGATCTGGGCTTTGCGTTCCTCAAAAGCATCATGAGCCTAAGTTTATCCTAGAACTCATAGGTGGCATATTTGTGGTACAATACACTTACACTTATGATGCTTTTAAGAAATGAATCCCTTTTATGTACTTTCT
The DNA here is from genome assembly GCA_036877625.1 of Ambastaia sidthimunki. Classification (NCBI taxonomy): domain Eukaryota; kingdom Metazoa; phylum Chordata; class Actinopteri; order Cypriniformes; family Botiidae; genus Ambastaia; species Ambastaia sidthimunki. Next base: position 10,865 of record JAZGTK010010221.1, on the reverse strand, counting down.
CAATAACTGTTTTTGTTGTTGTTTAATTTTTACCAAAAAAGTTACAGAATGTAGCTTTATATGAATCACACTGACATTAATATAAATGCAAATACTGTAACTGTCATGGTAGGACACAGCAGCACTAAGGTGCAGTGGTAGCCTACATTTTACAGCCGCTTGTGAATTGAGATCAGCGCCCATTGTAAATAAAACAAAAACTCTCAACAAGGGCATATGAGGCATCGGAGCAGCTAGAGATGTGTCGGTGATTTATTTTGACTGAAACTGCAGCATGCTTTCAGCTTACGTTATATCCTGGTGGGTGTCCCATCAAATACAATAACACATCCAGCGTGCTTTTCGCCTGACGCGCTACCATGTGCTCAGTAGAAATGTCGCTCTGAAACACAATTGAGCAATTTCTCAAGCTTACGAAAAGCATCGATCTCACGCCGGCCCCGTCGCCGTCTGTCTCCATCTCAATGTTACCAAACATTTCAAGGACAAGCGCTCGACTCGCAAAACAATGCGCATTATTTCCTATCGGGGATAAAGTTGCGAGTAAAGAGCCGGCGTGAGCATCCCTAAACCGATAAACGGCACCGATTTCTTTCACTTTGTGCCGAACATGTTTGATCTCAGTCGAGCTGTTGGCAGACGTGACTTTATTTATTTCGGAATCGGCACAGAGAAATTAAAACGGGGGTCAGATTGAGCACGTGAATGATTGACATCCTTTTTACCGAGACCGTATGTCATACGGTGTTGAAGTGGGTAATTAAAAGGCATGCACATAAAACCAGGCGTGTTGAAGATATAAAGCGTCATTTACCTTGTGTGTCAGATGTGTGGCGGGTGTCCAGGTGAGATTCGCTTCTTAAAGGGACATCGCGTGCTTTTAATAAAACTCATCTGCTCCAATCAGCTGCCGCCTGCGCCTGCGTCCCGTTAAACGTCCCGTTTTCATTCTGCATAGGCGTCTAGACTTGGGGAACAAAGACGATTTTCTCGGGTTTACCAAACATAAGCCTTTTTAAAGCCACATTTTTGAAGTTTGTTTATAAATCCGTGTATAATGTGTAACAGTCTGCTTGCAGTCGATTTCAAAACATGTTTATTGTTTACATGAAACACTGTTTTAGAACCAAATACAAATACACACTTTTCTCACCCTCCTCAGAAACAAACAGAGGTGTGCACACACACAGCTATGTTGTTCACTTGTTTGCCAACATTACTTACACTCAATTTCTTCTAATCTCTGTACTTTAGTACAAACACCTGTTCACAGGGACCCTAACAGTTATCAATCAAAAGTTATCCGTCGCTAAATCATACTGATTCCCGAAAATAATACCTTTTATTTTCTTTTTGGTTGATTGTAGTTTTACTAGTGTTTGTCCTTTAGATAAAGCAGTTAGAAGCTCATTTCTAAAACATTTCTGCACTTCTTTTACTAGTGTATTGACAGAATTATACATCATATTAGTAAACATATAAGCTATTATACTGTATGATGCTTGAATATTTGCTTCAATTGTACATGAAGACATGTTTCTACAAAGATCGTTAAACTGTCACGTAACTCGGTGGAGGTTTACTCAAAACACTTAATATTAAACTAAAAGATGTATGTAAATAAGTGCATTTAAATAATCAAGTACATGTCTTGGAAGTTGTTTAAAAGTAACTTATCATTACAGAAAAAAAATGTATTAGTTCATTGTATGTTTGTTTGTTGCATTTTAAGGTGTGCATACCACACTTTCTGTTTTTGCCAACTTTTTTTAGCTTGAGAAGAACAAAGTGACACTTGAATGGCAATCCGGCAATGTACTAGCCATAAAAACAGGAAGTGAGAAGTTGAAGGAGATCGCTCCCAATTAAAGAGAACAATCAATCAGCCCCAAGTCACAAACAGAGGACTAACATGCAACCAAATCCCCAAAAGCTGCTGACACAGAGGAAAAGTTTTATACCTCAGATGCAGTCTGCCCCTGTAACTTCCACAGCACACTTCAAACGAGAACAAGATGCCAAAGGTCATATTCCGACCCCAGTCTCCAGTGCTCACTGGAACTCTGGGGAGAGCAATAATAACAAGAGACATTGTGTAACAATGCTTCATTACTGTCATGCTGGTCGTGCTGTTATTTCAATACAGTGTAGAAGCACAGGGACGTGAGAGGAGAGGCGGGACGGCAGACTGACGCCAGCATGAGATGACGGATATAGCTCAGGTGTATTGTTTTAAATTTAAAGGGCTGGAGGTGAGAGTAGCTTATGTGCTCATGACTGGCCTGGCCTGTCCATCCCTATTTCCTGAGACTCTTTTCTTAAAAAAGTTTTTGCCCCCTTCCATCTTGTTTTTCTTCTGTGCTGTCTTTGTTTATGCGGTAATGATATCACTTGCGCCGCACTCTGTTATTTATGTCTCCACGCTAATAATTTAGTCGGTAGAAATAGGTGTGTTTCTATGACCTAAACCATGAATCTTAATCCAATAATATGCCTCTGATTGAATTTATGAGTTATTTATTAAACTTAAGACTAATTAGTTCTGGGCCATAAATTCTGTAAATCAGTCAAGTGACTAGTCTTTAAAGCTGACCGAGTCCATCCCCAAAGCACAATTTTTTTATTTTAGAAGTAATGGTGCCCTCAACGCATGTAATGGAAAGTAATTGTGTTGTGGCTGATAGTAGATAATAAATATTATAAGAAAAATATACTGAAAGCTAATCCACACAACACAGATGACTTTAAATCGGGCAAGTATACTTAGAAGGTATATATAGAAGGTATCGGGCAAGTATACTTAAGGTACTGTTTGTGGAATATAGTTTATTTGTACCCAGCCTATCTATATCTGAAAAAAAGTTCAGAGGAATGCAGAGAGAATAATTCATTTGATGATGAAATGTATCTCCCTTTTTCTGTTTAATTCTTTTAGTTTTTACACCCTGCCTGTCTTTGTGGTACTAGTTGAAACATCTTTATGAAAGAACAACACAAAAGTAACCAGAGTTAAACTGTTGAAAATTAACAGGCAACTTAATCCAATGAACTATAATGATTAGGAAATTTTCCAGGAAAGTTTCCCATGGAGCCTTGGAACTGTATGACACAAATTTACAAACTGAAACTTTGCTCAGTTAGTCACATATGTTACACATCTTTGGGTTAATGTACATTACTTCTGCTTTACTCTTTTTATTACTTTATGTGATTTTAAAAATGTCAGAAGTACATTCTAAGGAATCCATCCACTAACACTTCAGCACCACGGAGAGCTCCACACGAAACGCGCTCTGCTTTACTAAATAAGTGTCGTTAAACCAACACAAACTCCTAAGGATTATTTCAAACGTTTATTGTCGTTGTATAGCTCACATAACAGGAAACTGTCTCCTCTGAAAGAAAGAACATAATTAAATCGCGCATTATTTACTCTTTTTATTCCAAATTGCAAACAATAGATTACACTGAGGCTGGTAACACAGTTAATTGGTTTTCATTTTACATATATCTCGTTACAACAATTATTAACTGTACAGTTATCAAGAAGACAAAAATAAACTTTTTATGCCGAGGATTGACTTTTCGATTTACAGCTTTTTCCTCTTCACAGCCAAAATATCTACGTGCACGTTGGTGTTTTAAAATATTTTTAATGCTTGTTATATCAGATATGAAAGATACTCCGAATCTGTTTTCTGGCATTATTAGTCTCATAATAATGCGTTCCTTCTACACTTTAAAATAACAGTATCACTTTTTGCACCCCTTAATGCCCTTAACGAGTTACGATGGTGCAGAGATCCGTAGTGTATATAGTCTGCTTAAAAATAAAAGTCTCTCTGCTGCCACCTAATGTATATCTGTCCCAGAGCCACTCGTCTCTGTGAGTCTTAATCCACGCTTAAAGCTGCTCATATGGGCACATGCGACAAGGGGTTTACAACAAACACAGAATTATAGAGATATGATAATTTAGTCTTTGCTATCTGTCAGTACAATCATATCATCGGCATTTACTAGTGCACAAATACAGCGGCCTTTGATCCGATGAATCTGCTCTGTTTTCATTTTACTGATGGTTCACTTTAAAGATAATTAAATCAAGATTAAAGGTACCTCAGAGATAATTCAAGACCGCCAATATAAATCTATAAATCTTTAACAGCACTTATGCTCGCGCTTCTTCGATTAATACCATTAAACATTCTACAAAAATATTTTTCCTTCCCCCTCTCGTCTGTGGAACAAATTAGTTAGAGTTAAGTTTGTTGTTTTGATCTGCCTAAATAAATCGCAAAAATACTGTTTGCTCCCCTGTGTCGTATGTGTATGTACGAGACGCAGAGTAACTATAAAGTGACCATAAAGTCTCTGCGTATTTGCGCAGAATGCGCACATTTGGACAAATGTAATGTTCAAAGTTTTAATACGTCTGATGCAATTTCAATTATACTTATGTTAGATCATTTTTTATTTACTAAAATGTTATATTACATTAGTTTAACAAAAAAACATTTTATCAATACTTTAAAGTGCCTTTACAGTCTCTATTCCGAGCTTTGTTATCGGTCAGCTTACTGTCACATCCACGCACCCCATCAGTTCTGCAGTGAGATGCGTTCAGACGCGCACAACGCGATCACGCTGGGCTGAAGATGAGGGGCGTCTTATTAACCTGCCATTGATATGCAAACATAATTACTAGAAGTTACACATAGAGATAAAAGTAACATATGACGTTCAGTGTCATCGCAATACATAAACGTAACTATGTATGTACTCACATGGTCACTGGGTGTCACTTTAGCTGGCGGATAAATGACTGATGCTCACGGTTCTCTGTTCGTCTGCAGCCGGTGCAGGTGTCGATCACTTTTTAGCTACAAACTGACGGCAGAGTTAGGGTGTATTCGGGCTGTTGTGTACACTAGGCAGTAAACAGGAAACTTTTGACATGAAAACGGGTAACAAATGAAAAGGGAAGGCGTAATGTTGCGCAGGAGCTCCCTCTCTCAGCAAGAACTGACCTCTGTTGTTTGAATGTAAATTTCAACAAATCATTGAACGAATGCAAATCTAACCAAAGATCTACAGATCATCAGCTGAACTCTTTAAATAAATAAAGACTAGTAAAAGTCTGTTTAGTTTAGGTTAGATTAAGATATTTTCGACGGGACGTGCAGTACAACACGGACTGTCATTGCAAATTGTTATACCCGAATGTCCTTTTACTAGGCTAGAAAGGTGTTTTAAACATTAACGTTAAAATATATTTTCATGGTCGGAAACATTATATGAACATTATATTCACGGTCGGGAATATTATATGGAAAATTATTGTATTTAATAAAAACAACTATTACAGACTATATACACAGTCCCACATTAAAGGGGTTCTGACAGGCTGTCCTAAATGAGGGCTATCAGTGTGTTTCAGGGCAGAGAAAAGTTCACCGGCTGTCTTGTGAACGACACACAGGATCCATTCACTATTTTAAACACAATGTGTGTTTCAGAACGGTAAAAAACTTTTTAACTCGAAAACGTTTATATTTTAACATTAAAAACGTTTCACTAAAACATTGTTTTATTTGTATTTGTTTTTACAGTAAAATATCCTTGCCATGTTTTTGGGACTCATTACTGCAGAAGACTTTGATTTTTCGATTATTGCTGAATATTCTTATGTACATTTTAAAGTAAATATATTAATTAAGAAAGCGTTATGAAGTGTCTGTCCTTACATTGCAAAAAAAATCTGTATGCATTCAGCTTAGTCGAGGTGGTCAACTTTCATACATGGAAACCTGCGTATGTCTGCGTATATTGCCTTTTGATATATTATCGCGGTACAGGTTGACTGTTTCATATTCATATCTAATCTCATGGCCCATAAACTAATAACATAAAGACGATTCGAATTAATCCGTTCAGTGACAAGAGACAGACAAAAGCCAAGCAGATGTTTTCATTCTGATTTATAGAGTTCAAACCCCATATTCTTTATATATCTCTCTTTCACTCTCATCCCATGTCCATTTGTGTATTTATCCTCTCATGTTGTGCTGAAACTGTTCTCGAAAGTTTTTTGCACATAGCAACTTTAAAGAAGCCAGACTTTTTTCTACTTTTTTCTACTTCTATCCAATGCAATTCTTCCAAAGCATCTACAAGCGAGAGAAAGAGGGTGTGAGTTTCTTTATTTTCCTGCAAACTTTCCCTTATATTCCGTGCTCTGAATTTCTGTCATTACTTAAGCCATTAAGAATGAATGAACAATCGCACATCGTTCAGTGACCTGCCAAAAAGTTTCTATTCGCTTCTTTTGCTGGTCTTTATTCTGTCAGCAGAGGTCTGTTTCTATATAGCAAATAATATTATGTTCGTTTGGGGTCACACACTAAATTCACGATTAAACACTTCGTAATTAAACAATGAGCATTTGTCTTTCACATAAAGTAAACTCACTGATGAGATCTCTTTAATCTCAATTAATCTCTCTTTAATCTCAATTAATCTCTCTTTAATCTCAATTATTTCTCATGGACAACGAGATTAAATGAGCAAATAGAAACTTTTATTAAGTCTCATGTGTCTCAGATACTTCTCCCTTAAATGTAACACAACTGAGATCTCCATAAAATCTCCTGAGATATGAAAGAGCAACATCTGAGTGATAATAATGGTGAAGGGTTACAACTGCTATCAGTGGTCCTGATCTTTTCTGTTATCTTTCTCTTTCTTTCTTATTTTCCTTCTTTCCTTTGTTTTGCACCCACGAGATGCTTTACATGAACATAAGACCAATTTCCTCACACTGCCCTTCACCTTCAAATGCCTTTGCCACCCTCAATTCCATTTATTTACATACAGGACATACAAAATGGATGGCAATTTAAATGATTGTGAATCTATAAAATTAATCAAAACCCATTAATGTACACAGCCGAATAATCATACAAACATCTTTCCTTCTTTTGAACATTTATTCACCACAAAATATATTAAAACACAATATTAACTTAAATTCTGTTTTGATTAAGCTCAGCTGTATAATCTGTATATCAGCCACGCCGATTCAAGCCTTGTTAACAATCTTTTTTTATACTGCCTTATGGAGGAATACAATTTCCATCTGAGCATTTTGCAACAGCAGAAAATGAAATGAAAGGTGTTAGATATCTAGCTCATCGTTGCGTAATATTAGACACTGCTGAAGCTCACAGCTTGAAAATGGATCAGATTGCTCCGCATTTAGGCATTAATTGATGTGTAACCCCAACCCTGTGGAAACCGGATAGGATTCCTATTATTACGTAAAGGGAATGCCAGTTGCTTTATATTCCTTCTCTGCTTTCTTCCTCATACCTGCACATTTTGTTTCCTAAAATTCCTCAGACATGTTTCCATGTAACCATGTGTTAAAATAATCCCAACTGGTCTAATATATATGATGGCACTTTTAGAAAAAAAGGTTACACAAGTTATGGATATAATTTTTCATTACAGAATAATTATAATAGCAACTTATTCTGTAACTATAGGTATATAAATACTGTAAATTGGTTTTAATAGTTATTGATGACACTTTGTCCCCATCCTTTAGACAACAGAACCACTTAAATAAGATGTCAATTCTTTCCAGAACTTAAGATACTGTAACAATTACTTGATTTTATAAAATACGTACAGCACAAAACAATGTAATGCAAGCAAATGGCTATGATGAGTGTAGCAGAACACCCTCCACACCTCCGTGATACATCTGGATCTAAAAGTAAAATTGGTCCCCTCAGGAGCCTGCATCCAGTTTGCTGTATCACACACACAAGTGCCTTTTAGTGTGAGAAAGCCATTCAACATTAGGTCTCTATCCAGATGATATTTACTTAAACAAATGAGTTTTGCCATTAGCAGAAAACACAGTGATAGTACTGCCAAAAAAAAAACAGTTTCGTATGTAGTCTCTCAATGAAAAGCCATTTCTCAGTCAGTCTTCACAGCAACGTCAAAGACCAAGTATCTAAATCATTCTTACATGTCTTGTTTAAGGTTAGTTTGGAGGGGAATATCTGATTCCACATCAACACCCTCTCCAGTAAGACAATTTGTGAACACGAGCCCAGACGCTTAGGTCTGTCTCCTCAAGCCTGATGCCCCTCCCTTCTTATGCCAGTTCCCTCTTCCAGGTAATTGCAATACTCCAACACTGTCTGGAAAGCTGCAACGTGCCTCATCAGAGAAAATATTTGCATTTTGTGGCGTGATTGTTTGTGGCAACGATCCTGGTGAACTTCCTTCTCTTTGTTAAACATGACATGTGACATCTTCAACCCTTCCGGACCCTCCCTCGCCACCATTAACAAACCCACCGAGGTCTCAAAGAAGATGCTAAAAATTAAAGAGACTGCCCCCTTTTCACTTAATAACCCTTAAATCTCCACAAATGCGGCTGGATGCTTCACCACACCTCCAGCGATGTGGGGCGTGTTGCGTTCTCTATTTATTTACCATTCTACAACCAGCACACAAAACTAATGGATAAAAAGTGACAAGCTATCAGGAGAATCTGAATGCATAATTGATTCAGGGCATAAATTAATATGATTATGCAGCAGCAAGGGGCACGTCTGCCAAGAAGCGCAGAGACACGGGGGGATGAAACATGGCTCCCATCTTCAGGGCTGATGGGCATCAATATGTAACAAACATTGTCTTCTCTGTTTCAGGCTCTTTATGCGAGACATGCCTCAGTGATGAGAATCTCCTCGTTCATCTGAAATGCCATAACAAGGTGCCGACCTGAGACACATCCAAAAGACTTAACGTGGTGTTCAACTGTACACTTTCAAAGTTTTTAAACTAGCGTTTAACTTTAGCATCAATATTAGGGAATTTCAGTTGAAAAAGAGCCACAGGAATTTTTCTGGGAATCAAACCCATGATATTGCCATTGTTACCAGGATGATTTACTCATTAAGCAAGAGTAACACTACATTCAACTTATGCCAATCATTTTTCACAATTATTAGCAAAGCATATAGTTTCAGCTATGACCTTTTTGTATAGATTAAGAAAACCTTATCAAACCTTTTAATTAATTTTTAGCATTTATTTTATTTATCAGGATTTTTTCTTGTTTAAGATAGTTTCCCCTCTCCTTTTCCTTTCTAAAAACAGCCTAAATCAGGATCCATAATAAATTCCAAACACATCTCCTTGCCAAAGCTCATAAGGGTGTCTGAATCAGATCCACAACATAAAAACAATCCCAAACATCTAAACCTGATTCTCACCTTAAAGAGTTTAACTTGAAAGAAGTCGTGCTTTGAGGTTTTATCTCTTGTTTGCTGTTTCATGTGTATGAAACATGAAGGCTTTTAAGCGAGAGCAAACGTATTCGATTTTGTAATTGTCAGGGCACCAAGCTGTGACTCAAATTATGATTCTCAGCCACAGATGTGCTTCATGTTGCATTAATATATATATATGCAATATCTCAGACAGCAGTATTTGGTTATAATCTCAGTAATCTCGTTAGACGTTTGTCTGTCAAACGTAATTCCATTTTTAAATAAAGTTTTGGAATTCAAATACTCACTTAATATTTCTGATTTCTTAAAATGTTATTTAATTGGAAATATTTAAACGAATTCCATGCCTCCAGAACACCTACAGATACTAATTACTAGATCTAAAACAGGAAAGGAACATCCATGAATGAACTTTTACACCAGATCTACATTAGGTCAGTGTGCACTATTTTAGACTAGATCTGGGTTAAGTACACAGGCCCAGTGAAAGGGAAAAATAATGACTATTCTGTTCTAAGAATCATCAGAGAAGATGATCTGATTTTCCAGAGGTGCTGGCCAATGGTTTCTGAGTAGGCAAAGTGAACATTAGCACAGTGCTGACAGTGTCCCCAATGTGGCTTACGCACCATTATGACTGGTCATGCGATACCAGGAACCTACTCAGACACAGTGTCCAGTAAGGTCAGGCTGTAGATCTCCCTAATCTGGGATTGCCGATGTGGAGCCATTGGCAAGGTGGCTGTTTGTCCTCAAGGTCCATTTGAGATGGAAAAAAAACACAAGATCCTAAATAAGGAAGTCCATGTGCCAAAAGGAGGTGGCTGCCAAAAAGCACAGATGCTGCGAGTGGTTGGTACTTTAATCAATGCTATTAATATGAGAGTGACATACGTAAGAAAACAAGCAGAGTGTGTCTGTTAAGTAGTGTGTTGTGTGCCAGTTCTCTGTGTCTTGACCTCTTGCTCGCTCACATGTGTACACATACAAAAAATTCTCAAAAAATTCTCAGTAGGGGAGAATATAGACCTTACGTAATACTGTTTGCTTAAGAGAACACACACAAACTGTCACACATATATGTATATATGCTTTCAGTAATTTAATGTTTTAATTTAAATCTAAATAGACCCTATTTACGTTCGTAAAACTTTTCTCTTTCTATATGTTACATTTTCAAATACATGATCTTCAAGGTGTGTATTTAATTTAAATTCTATTCATTTTTAGCCTTACTTAGTATTTTTCACAATGAAAATTTCAAACATTTATAGAAGATGATAAACTCTTTAATGAGAATTTGTGAGGAATCCTGATGAAATAGGACTGCTATTTTTTCCTTTATTCCTTTACCTGTTATCATATCCCATAAGGAGACACGGCACAGTGTGCAGCTACGTTTGAAACGTGACACCCCCATCAAACCCCTGGAGTCCCGCGGGAGCCTCTCACACAGACTTACTCAAGCTTCAGAGATGAAAATCAATAAACAATCTTAAGTTCTCAAAAAACATTTGTTTTTGTAGCTTCATGAATATACAAGCTTAG
>JAZGTK010010220.1:0-16570 GCA_036877625.1 Ambastaia sidthimunki | reverse complement strand
AGGGTCACGGGTTGCACTGAGGGGTTGTTGGGTGCATGCTTATGTTAAATTACTTTAAACAAACGTAATTATTTTCTTTTCTAATACTCGATAAAACTCCATCTGACAACGTTTAGCACGACCCTTTCCTCTCTGCTAGAACGTGATCTGATCACCAGTTTTCTCTTGCTAACTGTTTTACATGTAATTGCTCTTGTGTTCCTATCAAAACCACACCAGCCGCCTATTTTGGTTTCTAAGTGATATTTAAACATCACAACAGAGAGAGAGAGAGAGAGAGAGAGACTAGATGTGTGTTTGCATGTTACAATAGTGTGTGTGGTGCCTGCCAATCAGCATCTTGTTTGGGGGGGGTGTCTGGGGAATACAGTGGGAGGAGCTTTAGCGTTCCCTGCTGCAGGTGCAATGCTTTCATTGGCCAGAGGTGGCGTACATCACCCAGACTGGAGAGAATTAGAGAGTTTGTGATGTCAGGTTGTTTAATTATTGTTATCTCTGTATGTTAAACTGTGATAAGAGAAAGTGTTTTTACATTTTGTGGTTTCCAAAACAGCATTTATTTTAACCACCTTTCGAATATGTGAAAAGCTGTTCATGAGCTTTAGGTTTTGAAGGTATCAGTTATTTTTACTGCAGGTCTTTCACACAAAGCAGCTACTCAGTTAAACTCATACTGTCCGCTCTTAAACTCCACCTGTCTGTCTCAAGTGGCTATTTTTAGAGTGCAAAACATCCCTAAAGTGTACTGCATTTTATGATTGTTCATTCATCTTCCTGTCCGCTGATCAAACGTTCCCATGATGTCACCTAAAAGAAGCTAATGGCTGAGTGTTTATAATGCCACCAGCCTGCCAAAACTGTTCTGCTTTCAGAACCAGTTCTACACTCTTAAACAAGGGCTTATATAAGGTTCTTCACAGTGATGCCATAGAAGAACCATTTGTGGTTGCCTAAAAACAGTCAGTCAAAGGTTTATAAAAGAACCATTTCTTAACTTTTAATAGTCTGAAAAACCTTTTTTTACTACAAAACACCTTTTGTGAAACAGAAAGGTTCTATGAATGTTATAGAACCATACAGAAAAAATGGTTCCTTCATGGCAATACTGTCAATGTAATTTCTATGAAAGATTTTTTATTTAGGAAGCAACACCGTAGCAACCAGCCAGAAGATTATATATCAGGCTAGTGACAATTCTCACGTTTTCTTAAGAAAGTTTGTTTGTAATGCCTTTTAATTTGCATATATGCTTCTATTCTAATGCTGAAGACCACAATGTTGAACATATGAATGTTGAACATATGAATAAATATGTTTAAATATGTTACCTCCTGTGTTCTTGCAGGTTCTTGAGGTTATGGCCTTTTTGAAGTGGGTGAGCTTGAGATTATAAACTGACCTTATAAATCACAAACTAACCTGTTGCTTGTGTCTTACCCCAAGAGTCGCCTGACCTCTTGATAAATTATCGCAAAATCCACTGCAAGACGTTTGAAAGCAAGAAAGATCAAACCATATTTCTGAGAGGAATACAGGACATTAACTCCAGCAATGACTCAGTGTCTTTGTGCTGAAGTGAGCAAACAATGGCTGGAGCTGATCTGTTCTGCCAGTTCTCCTTCATTATACACTGAGTCATTCTGGCTTGATTTTCAAAATCAAGTTCAACCCTGTGCTTCTGCTTTAATTACCATGAAGTTACTCAAATAACTCGTCTGCTCAAAAGCAGAAAGCTTTGTTTCAACAGGGAACTTTTTCAGATTGTTAGTTAACATTCTCTAAAAGTTCTGTCACAGTTCAAACACATTCATGCAGTAACGTTAGCAGAATGTTTTTTAACATTTAATGTCTATACATCAAAAACATTATTCTTACGTTGTTAGTGGAACATTTTATAAATGTTATAGAATTTTAAAAAAGTTTGACTATTGTTTTTGTAATCAAGCAGTAATGTTAATACACTGTCTAAAAAACTGGACATTTTGAACATTCCTAAAACATTCAAAGTAACATTTTTATAATTTTTGTTTGAAAACATTGGGAAAATCTTCCTAACAACCATAAAATTGTTAGCTGAAAGGTCTTCACAAAAATTCAGAAAAATGATTTGTTGGTCATTTAAAATGTGCAGATTTGCAGTTATTCAGCCATGATATCATGCGGTCCAGACCTGGACTCACCATGTTTGCTTGTATGTCATCATTAAAAGAGCTTAATGTATATTTGATCAGCTTTGCTGGGTCCAGACATCAGAACTGGAGCTGGTTGAGATCAGATGTTTGTAGTGTGATTTAGGTAGTTCTGAGATGATCTCAGACTCGTTTCTGTTTATTCTGGATGGTCTCGTGGTGAGAGCTGGTGGCCACCCACACGTGTGACAGATTTAATGTGGATCCTCTTGCACAAATCTGTTTCATACGAGGTGAGACGCACCATTTCACGCACAAGTACTTCAGTTTCTCTTCCATGCTCAGATATTACATTTCTTGCGCATGATTTAGTGTGAAAGAGACTTTGCAGGTATAAACTATTTTTATAACAAGCATTGTTGTTTATTTCACCAGTATTCTGAATAAAATATTGAAATATAGAAAATATTAATCAAAAGTATTACCCAGTGTCACTCTTTGCATGTTGAGCTACAGTAATTGGTTTAATTATTTTCTGGCAGGCTACATTTCCTGTTTTGAAAACCCTAAAGACAAATTAAACTGTATTCTTAAAGAGTTTAAAAAGCTCTTGTAACTTTTAACAAGACTCAAGTGAAGTAAACATGGAGTTTAATATCTAAGCTCTCATTATGTTTGATTTGCATAAAGGGCCAGTCAGCCAATCAGAAGACTGCACCACTGTAACAGGAAGTATGTGTAACATGAGTACTGAGTTTTAGTTTAGCAGAGAACTAACAGGATATATGTGACCTCATGCATTCTGTCATTAGAAATGCTTATGAGCTCTGATCATTAGAGCAGAGAAAAGGCCTCTGTAGTGTGAAAACTGACTAATGGACTGAAGAGTTTCCTGGACGTGGTGCAGTGAAATGAAGCACGGCGTAAAAGAGAAAAGCTGGCCTGACCCCCGACTGACATACAGGATCTCTGTTAATTATTTACTGCAGTGTGATTTCAGATTCCCACACTGGAGCCTGAAATTCCAGCAGTGTGGATCTCAACTGCACCTCAGTGGAATCTGTTGAAGGGGGTGGGACATCGTGCCTTGATATTGGGACAAATGCATTAGATACATAAAAATGTGTGGAAAAATATACATTTGTTCTTTCACAGATTCACAGTGTGGTGTTTTAGATTCAAAAGCAGATTTGGTAAACGAGACATATTTAAACTGATTTGCAAATTAGAAACAGGAAGTTGGGATTCTAAAAAAATGTATTAACGTTATTATACGTTCAGGTTACTTTAAGAACTTTATTCAAACATTTTTTAAACACTTTTAATTCATTTTATTTTCTCAGTCTCAGCAGACTCACTGTTGATTTCTTCATATTCTCTGTGTGCAGGAGGTGACGGGTGATTTCTGCAGCTTTCTTCTGAGCTGGAGATGATGGAGGTGTTCTGCACATGTGCGTGAGGTCGTCATTTTACGGGTCATCTCCCGGGTCTCATTTGGCCCCGTGTGCTTGTTTGTTACAAGTGGACGGCATAAAACATGAACGCTGGGCAACACATGCAGGTCCTTGTTTCTTCTGGCAAAGCATTTAACTTAATGTTGTGAAACTTTGTTCCAGGCTAGTTGCCCATCCTTGGGGGTGTGTGTGTGTGTGTGAGGTGGGCTGTTGGATTAAGACAGAGGTTGTGGTTTAGCATTTGGACAGGCGGTCGGTTGGCTAGTTTTGTGATGAGCGGTGGAGGGATGAAATAGGGTCGGAATCTTGCTAACCTTCCCGTGGTGTCTTATGAAACGGATCAAAGCGATGAGTCACTCATTTCCGTTCTGGATGATTTTGGACTGCCTCGCTCTCAGGGGTCTGTTAGAGGAGCAGTGTGGTATTACAGAGCTACAGTTTTCTCTGACCACATGAGCCAGGTTAGATTAAGACGAATAATAAACCAGTGAAATTTACTGTAAGCTATTAACCAATATTATGCTGTGCTTAAGGTATTACCTGTTGTGAGTAAAACAATGTATGCTAATATAAAAAAGGCATTAATTCATAGAAACTTAGGGGCGGGCCAGTTTTTGACTTGGCATCCACATAGCAACCATCCAGAGCACCCTAGTAACACCCTGGCAACCATATAGCAATAAATCAAAAACACTCAAAACATCTTAGCAGTTGTAAAGCAACAACCTGTAAACATTGCTTTTACATAGACAAGCACTGCTCACATTTTCTCAGGACAATAAATCTTTGCCCTTTAATGTGTCTGATTTAATGACTTTAATGATCAGTTCCTGTGGCTCAAATGCTGAACTGGTAAAGCATGGTGCTTGCATGACCCTAGGTTCGATTCCTAGGAGCACACAAACTGATTAATTTCGAATGCTCTGGGTAAAAGCCAAATGCATAACTGTAAATGTTGTGTTAAAATGCAACTGCTATAAATAAACTATTCCAGAATTATTAAAGTTTATAAAGTGTTGGGACATGTTTGGAAAAGCATGGCATCCCATCACAATGTCTTTGCCAGAGCAGAGCAGGTATAAACTATTTTCAATAAATTGTTGAGCATCTGTGCCAACAGAAACAGTCTGAACTGGAGTCTGGAGTCTTTTGGAGAAAGTCTTTTCTCCAGTTGTTTAGTTATTGGGAGGACGTGAGAGACCCACGTCTTATATGTTCTGGTTGGTTCTCTCGTTGTAAAGACAATGGCATGATAAATCTGAGATATAAACGTTCCAAAACAGTAAGTTTTATAACAACAGGAATGTTTAGCTCTCATTACCTCTCCCTCTATGACAGAAAAAGCAAAACATCTTTTATTTAGCTTTGGTCTTGCACGCTGCCAGGAATAAAGACAAATATTCTGTGCTTATCTAGTAAAGCAGCGTGTTTATCATTTAAACATGACCACTGGCACCATTCTAAAGGAATCCAG
This sequence comes from Ambastaia sidthimunki, assembly GCA_036877625.1. Taxonomy (NCBI): domain Eukaryota; kingdom Metazoa; phylum Chordata; class Actinopteri; order Cypriniformes; family Botiidae; genus Ambastaia; species Ambastaia sidthimunki. The sequence goes on along the minus strand of JAZGTK010010220.1, from coordinate 11,513 downwards.
TGTTTGTGTGTTCTGTTCACAGTTGCCTTTTTCTTTATGCACTTATTAGAAATGTTTATTTTATCAAGATATGACCAGCAGTGTTCACTGAACAGAGCTGTAAAAATATTTTAAAAATATATATTTTATTTTTTGCTAGAAGCTGCATTGAAATGCATCCACTGTTGGTCTGTGATTTTATTAGAACGGTAACAAAAACATTCCAGGCAATTCTTGGCATTAAAGTAACATTTCCAACGTTTTTCAACAGCCCCCTTGAGGCAAAATTGATCCATTACGACAGTGATGAGATGAATTTGTGCTTTTAACTTGAAAGAAAAACAAATATTTAGCTTTCTTAATCAAGGTTTTAATGTTTATTATCTCTATGTCAATGCACAAATCTGTGATATTCATAAGTGTATAAGAAACATTTATACACTCTGAAATATAAAACTTCTTAAAGGGTTTTTCACAGCTATGCCATAAAAGAACCGTTTTAATTCCTCAAAGAACCTCCCAGTCAAAGGTTTTTAAAAGAATTGCTTCTTTGTTACACTTTTATAGTCTAAAGAACCTTTTTCTAGTACAAAGAACCTTCTGGGAAACAGAAATGTTTCTTTAGGTTTTTAATGGAACCATACAGCAAAAAATGGTTCTTCTGTAGCATTGTGAAGCAGCTTTTCTTAAGAGTATATAAACTTTGGCCATTGTTAGGCATGTTAGATGAGAAGAGATCTTTATGAACAGTGATTTTCCCAGGAGACACCCATCCAAAACTTTGGTGTCCTCAAACATCCTGAGATCCAACCACTACAAATCCACATTTAATCCCTTTGAAAACAGAGGACGAACAAAACCAGAAAAATGACCCTCTCCAGCCAGAGCAGAAACCACACGTCCTGCTTCATGCTAGAATTAAAACACGCTGGCAGGAATGTTGTTAATGCAGGTTTGGGCTTAACCCCTCAGCACACAGCGGCCCCCTCAGTTCTGTCTTACACCCCTCACTGTACTCAAGAGACGCCTGTGTAAGCACACATAAATACCCCAGCGCTTGAGCCCACCGGTGAGCTCAGACGTGTTGCTGATCCTCTTTCTGAGTTACAGTGCTGGCATGTGTGAGCTCTCAGCCAGGACTGATGACAGCTGGGAATGTGACGGGATTTCAGAGTAACGTTCCAGGCGCCCGTGTCATGTCGTTGGCATGGTAAGCCTTGTTGAATGACGGAGGGGAGGGGGCGGAGTTAACACTGGTTGTTTTTGGCACATATCAGTCAGAGTTTGTGTTGGTGCTGCTCAATGGCATGTTAAGTGCTTGTTCTTGGAGATATTCAGGGAAGCGTCTTGGAGAAGATTGTGAGATTCCTAAGCAATTCATAATCAATTATGTATCTATGGTTTCTATAAAACAAACCAAAGCTGCGTCCAAAATCTCCCCCTTTACTCTTATTCACTACATTACATCACCAATAAGGAGTGAATGGAAACATGAGTGAGTGAATTAGGACACTGAGTGTGCCGGAAGGGCTGTGGGCATCATCAGTTTTACACTTGTTATTGTGATGCATCGTGTTTCTAAACACTTAGAAGCAATAAATGACAAAACCTTCTTTCTATGTAAATGAGAAGATTGCATTACCTATATGGACATTACCTAATGGAAAATGTTTGTAAGTGCATTAAAACGGCATGTATGTTACAGAGCTCTTGGGTTTAATGTGAAGTTCTCAGTTCATCTTTATCTGCACTTTAGAAAAATAAATCCAGTCTGTCAGAGAGAAGGCAAATGTGTCCAGTCTAAACAACTCGCTCGGTGCGGGTGATAAATTCAGAGCGCTGTAACTGCCCCTCAGTTAAATAAGTGATGTGGGCCAACTTTTCCAGACAAAAACACTCCTCGCTCTGTGGATATGGAATACAGATAGTAGCCATCTGGACACTGTTCAGAAATTACAATGTGTGACCAGCAAAACTTCCCAAAGCAAACAGAGATCTTTAGAAGGGCTGGACGTGAGTCTGTTATTATCTGAGTTCTTGAGTTCATGCTTTAGTGCTGCTTATCTCCTGGTCTTCAGCTAACAGAGCTTAATGGTTTGGCCTCTCCTCCATTATACATGCAGATAAGCATTTCTAAATGAATCTGGATTCAAACCTGATTAGCATATGTTGAATGCACGTTCACACTGAAACTGATTTGACTCAAAACAGTGGCGTTTAACGCTGAGGTCTCTTGAACCCTAATGGGTGTCTTTCTGTTAGATGCCAAACATCTGAAGCGATTTAACCATCTCGGCTAGAATAACCGAAGCTGTATGTGATTCTGATCGAGTGTTTTGGATAGGACTCGTTCCAAATAAGCAGCCAAAATAATGGAACAGGTTGTCCAGCTCCAGGAGGACCAGATGTGAAAATGTATTATTGACTGCAAGATTTTCATTAAAAAAATGAAATGTGAACATATACTTTGTCTGATCTCAGAACACATCGTTTCAAATAAATAATATTTAATAAATAATGTACCACAGATTGTCAGAATACAATATTAGTTACAGTAACTCTGTGTGGTTTTACCTTTAAAAAATTATTTGTCTCAGCTTGTATTTATTTAAAAATTTACCCAGGTCTAAAATAAGCCAAACTTGGTGTTAAGCAAGCTAACTGGGAACATTCTCACAACGTTTAGTTAAGACCTGTATTGCATTTTAAAGTAAACAGTAAAGCATTTTTCTTTCAAAATTTCTTTAAATTTATTTAATTTCTGAAGAAAGTGTCCATAAATTCACTAATTTTGGCATCTATACCATTTTGTGGATTGTAACTCCTCCCCCTTAAGGATTATACCATTAAAAAAATAAACCAATCAAGAAATGAAAAACAAGGTTTTTTAAAATAATAAAGCGATAGAAAAGCAAATAAAATTATTGTTGCTGACATTTATTGAGAATGGAGTGATATTACAGCCTGACAAACAGCAATCGTAAAGGATTAGGAAAAGAAATCACTGCCTGCATGACTGAGGCAAACCCCCTGTGACGTCATTCCTAATGAAACGTCATTCGCAAATAATACATTATATTTAAAAACCCTTCCTTTGTCTACTGTATGTGACAGCATGCATTGCAATGTTCAGTCATTTTGCATGTATTAATACGTGCTAACACAGAAGCATTCACACTGAGGTCAGCTGGTAGTCATTATGTCTCTCTATGAGACCGTTGTGAGTAAAACTAGTTCCCGCTCTGAAATGTAATACTCTCAGCAGTCAAAATAAACGTGATGCATTGTGATATTCTGTAGAAATATTTAGCAGGAATTAATCACTCATCCTGTTTCATGCACAATCAGCGTTAATATTAAAACTTCTAAAACTTTTGAGAACTAGTTGGCAGCTCTTCCCTTTCCAAGTTTGCAGTAGCTAGTTTTGTCATCGCATCCTCTTTTAAACTATTTCATTGTATTACTAAATACTTCCTGGTATAAACTTCACCACTGTTGTCAGGCTGGAAGTGTCGGAGAAGCACGTTTTTGGCAGAGAATCTGGTTACACATATTAATCTGTTTATGAGTCACTTTCTGATGAAAATTGACCTCAGCTCTACACAACCAGAATCACTTCCTCTGTGACTTTAACAAACACTGTGCAGATGTGCCTGGAGATCTGCTTTGCCACAGAACTGTCCCACAATTCTCTGCTTTACTTCATTGACCTATGAGCTTCTCCATACTTCAGAGGTCATTGTGCTCTAACTTGAGTCAGTGGAACAAATAAACATCGGTTAGTAAGTCTTAACTAGCAGAGGTTTTGGTTTTAACTAGCAGAGGCCCATTGGTCAGGCTGCCATACTGTAATTGATGTTTCCTAGCAACCCATTTCAAACATACTGTAACCGTGCCGTGTCATGCATCACATCACATTTTCTTCCTTCTTACATAAAATAATTGTAACTTTATTTTGTCTTCATTTATTTATTTATTTGATAAGCAGCCATGCAGTAAGTTACAATTAGCCGATCTGGTGTCACAAAATAAACTCCTTCAGGGTCCTACAAACATACTGAACAGTGCCCTGCCAGTGACTAATACGTGTTTAACTAATTCATAACTAATAATGTCTGTGTGTGTGCCATCATTTCTGCATAAGCACATGCGTTTCCCTTGTGTACAGAAAAAAGCTCTAAGGTAATAATCAGTCGACATCCTGAGTCAATTAACTGTGACAGCACAGAGAATAACAGACGGCTGTGAAACACGATCCGCTGCTCTTCTGGACTGACAGGCGCTCCACTTTATTTTTTGTGGAGGATTCTGGAAATCCAGGAATCAAATATTTTATGCAAAGCAAGTAAAGAATTCCAAGTTTATATTGCATCATCTTTTAAGGGTGGTATGCAAATCTGTGGCTTTTTATTGGTGCTTGTAAAGGCAAGCGTCACGATTGATGTTGCTAATAGCTAATAGGGCTTAGCGTAACGGCATGTGACTTGTGCCGTATTAAGAGTGAAGACAGTATTGCACAGCGATTGTTTATTATAAAGACTTCAACTAAATAAGTTTATCTATTTCAAACTGTTCTGTTGAGTGTATTCTGCTGTGTAGATGTATTGAGTGTATCTTCTCTGCTGTGACTCAACTGACTGCTGGTGGAGCTGAAGATCAAGACACCGTAAGCTGATGTGTTTTCGCAGGGCAGCAGAAACATCTGGATCCAATAACAGCTCTGAGGTGCCTTCAGTGCAGAGCCTGCTGGACGTTTGCACCACGTTTTGGCACAAAGCCCAAACTAGCTGATAAAACCAGATAAGGTTTTGTTCTACATCACGTCCAGAGCTCTAATTTTAGACTGAATGGAAAACAGCTCAGGGTGATGATACACTTTTAGGCTGCAGAGAAAGAAAGAAAATAAAAAATGAAGCCGTTTCATCCAGAGTTTTGAGGTGCTCTCAAAAATCAAACGTCAAATTCATGGAAATGTTTTGAAAAAAAGTGCTAACATTCTAATCTTGAGTTAAATCTCTGTTAAACATTCCGATTTGGATGTCTGCAAATTATACAGCCATTCACTTTAACCTGCATTCTTGCCTCAGTTTTCCCACTGTACAACTTTGCCACTCTGGTCCAAACCCAAGCCAAACATCTGCTTTAACAGTGAAGGAAGTCCACAAAGCCTCTTTTCAGGTCTGAAGATCATGTGACTCAATGTGAAATGTCTTTGCATGGTTGCCAGATCCCTGTTTTCTCCATGTAGAAGAGGGGCCTAGAGGAAGAGACACAAATTTTCTTAAAAACACAATAATTACTTAACAATCAGCTGCCAGGCGCCCAACACTTTTGTTAAGCTAAAGATTATGTTGCTGAACGTGGCTCTCGTGTGTTTGTAATTAAGGTGGTGAGCTGGCTCCCCATGAGCAAAGCTTTTTCACAGCTAATTGTAAGAGCGTTTCTGTAACGTTTCCATTAACAACAAAAAGTAAAAATGTTATGGTAAATGTTCTAAAAACGTTCAACGTGTCTGTTTTTTTAAAACATTATTGTTTAGTTATTAGAACTTTATTCAATATTTTTTAAATTCTGTTATGTTTTTAAAATATTTTATGTTTCAAACAGAGATGCCGATAGAGTTATGAATAAAGTTATGAATTTCAGCTTTAAAAACAATGGGCGGGTCACATGACAAGACTTTTGATAAATTGACATCCTGCATTGTTAAATGCTGTAATCCATCTAAAGGTTTTCAGTAGCATTTTGCTAATTGTTTTATAATGCATATTATGGCTGTAGGTTTAATATTTACATTAACTGTATATTATTTAAGATAAATCAGGCTACCACTTTTCTTTATAGCATCTTAAAGTGCATTTAGGGTGTATATTTTCATTGTGTGAGTGTTTCCACCCATCTCAGAAGTTTTGATGGATGTTAGGACAGAAGGTTCATCCCAAGCACAAGTTGAATGATGTGACCCACTGTTTGTAAAGGCCTCCACACTACAGTATTTTAAACACATTTGAAACTTTGCGATGGAACTGTATATTTTTTCCCTCAATGTTTAGTCTTATTCTTTGCCTGTTTCTCACCTCAAGGTGAGCAGCTATAACTGTTAACAGATGATTTGAGTTTTAGCTTTCTGAGGTGTGGGAACTCTATAGATGAAGGGTTTGTAATTTTAATATTCTGACTCTCCTTTGCTTCATGTGGTATACTGTAAATACAGTAGCCATTTAAATTGCCAGTCCGTGTTTTAAGCGTTTCAAATTGTGGCCCAGAGAAACACAAAAGAAGATATTTTAAGGTATGTTGGTATCCAAACAACAGTGGCACCCTTTGACTTCTATTGTATGGACACAAAACCACTGAAACATTTCTTAGAATATCTCATTTTTGAGTGAACTCTCCTTTAGTGTAGTTAGTGCAGTACGTCTGTAAGTAAAAGTGGTTTTGATATGATCTTGTGCTACAGTCTCATGAGTTTAAGTCAGACTCCATTTGTTGAATAGTAACTATAAAGATCAACAGCTTCAGAATATTATGGTTTAATATTTGGTTTAAAGGCTCACAGTGCATTGCTGTGTCTCTATAATTTGGACAAATGGGGAATAATGCTGGTTTGGGTTGTCGGGGCTTTTATGAGCAGCAGGACCTCATGTTTACATTCAGCTGTGGGTTCAGAGATGACTGGAGACCAGAAAGAGAAGCTGCTGAGAGATAGACAGAATAAACACAGATATCAGTTACATCTCCTGACGTTCAACACAATGTCTGCATGACTCACGGGACGATTGTAAGCATGTGTGTTTCACAGTAAAACCACACAGATAGTTTCACATTTTCAAATGAAAAAATATTATGACATGCATGTGAACCATCCTTTCATTTAAAAGCAACTTTTCACTTCTTGAATTGAATTCAGCAACTTTTATTTGCAGAATTCAAGTGCACAATTCTCAACTTGTGTTTCTATAGCTCAACTGGTAGAGCATTACGTTAGCAGTGCAAAGGTTGTGGGTTTGATTCTCAGGAAGCGCACACACACACTGATCAAAGTTTAAATGCACTGTAAGTCAGTCAGGATAATGGTGTCTGTCCAAATTGTGTAAGTAAATTTGCAAGCAGCATATTAAATAAGTTACAAACTTACACAGGTTAATCTTACAAAATTCATTTTAACCTTAAAACCCATATTTCAGTTCTGATAGCAAGAGGAAAAATGTGTAATATTCTATAATACATCTACATCAGCCTGATGACTTTGTTACTTGGACAAAAGTAATCCATAAAGTTCAGGTCAAGTAAAAATAGACTAATTACACTTTTCCTTTGTGTAGGCCGCTGTTGATCTATTTTTGCTTGCTTACTCTCTGAGCTCCAAATATGTCCTAATCAAATAATGTAGTGGAAAAAACATTACCTTTAAATAGCCCTTCTAACCGAGCTGTGATCTCTCATTGGCCAGCCACAGGAATGAGGTTTAACCTCTCCATGACGGCCAAACAAAAATGCTGGCCTGTAAGAGTTTAACCAAGTTCATAACATAAAATAATGAACTTCAGGAACTGGGCATGTATAAAAAGTCTTTAAAGAGCAATTCTGTGCCAAAGCTTCTTCTGCAGTCATTTGTGTGTTTTTTTGGGACTTCGCTCAATTAGAATTAAAAATGTTTAGTCAATGATCTCACAGGCAGAAATGTGAATTAATCTGAGTGTCTGATGTTATTGTAGAAAATAAATGTAAAAGCTGTGTATTTTTCTCCTTTACAAAAGTCGTAGAGCAAGTGCAACTGTAAACTCGTAACTGTTAAAAAAAGGCATAAACAAAGTTTATTTAAAGATGGAAACTGAGTTTGGAGTGGCTGTAGGGAGCGTGTAATGGGTTCAGCGCCCTCTCCATCCATTCTGTCAGGACTGCGGTATGTGGACCTGTAATTAACCGCATACAGCTGGCAGATGATGGATTTTGTGCAGACAGTTTGGTTGTGAATGACAACAGTTCTGTGAGATCTGTGACATGAGTCTGGCAGTAGAACTCTCCAGCCTCCTGCAGTGCTCACTGAGGGCCAGAAGAAACCTTCATACCTGACCAGACACTGACAGAAACTCATAAATCCTGTCAGAAACATGTCTGGCTGATATTTTACCCCAAAATTAAAAGCAAAATAGAGAATTATATTATGCATAAAAACAATGAAGACAGTGAGGCCAAAATGATTTTTACTTCAAACTTCTTTTGATGCTGTTTTATACATCCTTATTCTGCTGTTTATTTAAAGTGTTATTTAAAAAATAATGTAAAAAGTAAATAATACAATTAAAAAATAATATTTAAAAAATGAGAAATATTTTAAAAATGAGAAAATGACTGTGATATGAACACAGGGGAAAAGGTGATTGTTTGTCATAAAAATAATGCCACAATATAAACTCACTAAAATAAACTTCATTTTCCTCATATTTTCCATATATTTAATGATATGTCTTCCTTATAATTTTTTCTTGTGCTTTTGGGTGTGATGTGTGACCAGTTGATCTATGTCATGTTCTAGGCAGGTTTTCGTGAGAGACCTGAAGCTTCACCCTCATCTGTCTCCACTGTTAGATGAATAGCATCTTTGCTGATGTGCATGTACAAATGAACCACTGAAAAGATACAAGCACGGACGCTCGAGTCCACGGCCCCCTTAACGCTTCCGAAGAGAGATGCTTGTCAAACAAAGGCCTTCTTCATGGGGGAGGGGTGGTCTTACCTTTGCCTCAAAATGGAAACAGAAGTTGAGTATGTTTGACTTGTATGGAATTACAGCGCTGTTGTCCCTGTGGAGCGTGTGGTAAGGAGCTGAGCTGAGGAGGGAGGAGGCCAAACGCGCTCTCAAACACAAAGGAAAGCTTTCTTCCAAGCTTCTTGCTTCAAGAAGAACTTTGCAGTCTGTCAGGAGGCAGAGCTACTACACAGAGAGATCAGTGCAGGTCACTCTGACATGAACTGCTGTGTCAGGAAAAGATACAGAGATCCAGCTAACAAGTTTAAGTTGTAGGAACGTTATCCTAATGTTTCCATTGAGTAAAACAAATGTTAAAAATGCTGTTTTGAATGTTCTAGGAATGTTGAAAGTGGACAGGTTTTTTTTAGGACAATGTATTAACATTATTGCTTGGTGATAAAAATGTTTTTTAAATCTGCAAATTTTTAAAACATTCCACTAGCAACTTAAGTATAACGTTTTTGATAGATCACTTTTAGATTTGTCAGATCACTTCTGAAGACCGGAGCTTTCAGCATTGCTACTGAATAACACACGACTTGTTTGCTCCTGTTTATAAATAAATGTTTTCCTGGTTATTAGTGCTGCTTGCTTAGGCTCAGAGTACAAGTTCTATCTAAACAAGTTCCTAACCCTCATTAAACCTGTGTAACCACTCAAGACACCCAGAAACCACATAGAATCAACCACACGCAACATATCAACATGTCCGTTTTTATTTTTTGCATGGAGAGGCAGCAGATTTTCTTCAGAAAATTAAATCTACTATTAGTTAAAACCTACTTCCAGTTATTGTTTTCTCTTGTCATTAAAAGAAGTTCACAGAGTACAAATTCCACTTCAAATCTCTATAGGTCCTAAAAAAGACTTTGCACTGTAAAAAAATGTATACCGTGACAGCACATACAGAATTCATTTACGAGCATGACAAAATGTACTTTTAAAGATGTTATTTCTCCGAAAAGCCATTCGGATCAGTGAAATGTACCATTTGTCATCCTTTAACATCAAACAAAACAAAAAGAAACTTTTATTTTGAACTATTGAGGCCGTTTTTCTCCATGTCTTTGTTCACTATCCCACAGGACCACGAGTCTTACCAGAGAGAAAACCACCAGATCCACCAACATGGCCATTATCCCGCCCTGCCCACTGAGGGACTACAGCAGAACACAGCTGGAAACCATTACACACTGCAATATGGTCATACAACAGAATCAGTCTAAGCACATGTTGTGTTTTTCAATGTTAAAACCTCATTAATTTGTACATCAACCAAGCGTATGAATGTAACATGTCAAAAACAAACTAGCGCTATTCACAGTAACCAAAAGAGCAAAGCAGACGATGACATGATGAGTGTGTGTGCAGGATAACCACTTTCAGTTTGTTGAGGAGACCATAAACTTCCAGAAACATCAGGTGAAATGTCTCATGGCTGTAATTTAGTTTCATTGAGACACAGGCCATTGGGAAGCTGTTTCTTTCAAATACTGAAGAAAAATTTGTGATAGTCTAGAAAATCGTAACTCACTCCACTTACAAACCAGGTGTTTGACGGAAAGCTGAGTTCTCAGAGAAGGTAATTTGCAGTGTCCCTGCTTTGCTAAAATTGCAATAACATCAGAGATGTTACAGCAGATCAGAGCTGAATAGCAGATCGCTCAGTGTGGAAAGTTCCCAGGAGGACGTAGGTCTGTTACTCTCATTTTCACAACAGTTTTTAAAACACGGTGAGTCAGAACATGGACCCCCTCTTGGGCAAAGGCAACTACCAGGAAGTGCATGTTTGTGGCTATTCTGGGTAGTGAAAAAACAGCAAAGGTGTTGTTTTGTTTATTTCGTATCCATGTCTCTGTTCAATGCTAATCCACTCTCCTTTAACAGATCAGTCAGGTCAGAACGAGAAACAGGTTCTGGTTCTGTGCTGGGCACTGGCCATCGCTGTCGTGTTTGTTTTTGATATCTGTTACCTTGGACATACAACTTGTAATTAATCACAGACTTGAAGGAGCAGTTTGCAGGTCATCTCTCACATTTAATACATTTAGTTTCATGCACACACAATACTGCACAATCAGCAGATGCATTTATCATAAAGTGCCTCAAAAATCTGTATCTTTCCCAATATAAACATCCATAAAACAACACATTTACTTGAGAAGACAAATGGTAAAAAATGTGATTCCAGAGAAAACATTGATATATATTGAATTAAGTTTATGTCTTATGTTTATGTCTGTAATTTGTACAACTGTACAACATTTTGTGAATACAGTTGTCAAATACCAGATATGGACTGTCTAAACTTAGTACGCACACAGTTATGCAAAAGCACGTGAAAAGTTAAAAACACAAAATGAACCAAATACTGACAAAGCTTAATTTTAAAATATTAAGTGTGTTTCACTTTGAAGTGAAATTTGTAGCTGCTCTGTATGTTCTGGAGTTAGAGGTTATTACTCCATGTTTTCATTTGTTCTCTCTCATACTGTGCCTCTACAAACCCAGGAAGATGTGAGGGCCACCTACTGCATAGCAGCCGTGTTAAAGTGTGTAGTAACATCAGCAGATTGCTGTGTTACTGCCTCCTGGTCAGAACTCTTCAGAGAACTATGGCGTGTTGCGGCGTGATAGTTAAGTTGAAACATGTTTAGAGACGGGCAATAAAACAGCATCGCCTCCAGAGCTCAGCTGTGCTCTTCAGAAAGAGGCAGAAATGAAAGTCTTTACTAACACATGTCTGAGGTCAGATTTCTGTATGTTCATCATGATGCAG
>JAZGTK010010219.1:0-16571 GCA_036877625.1 Ambastaia sidthimunki | reverse complement strand
TAGAACATTAATTTCAGAAAAAAATGAGTTTTTAGGAGACAATATCAAATACAACATTCAAGATTAATATTGTTTTCTGCAACAATAACATTATAACATAACATTATAATACAGTATAAGATAACAAATGTGAAAGTGCAGAGCAACCCATAGAGTGCTACAGCAGGATGTGATGCAATAATTTTGAGTCATGTACCTGAAATCCTTTCATACCATTCCAGCCTAGAAAGGGAGTGGCGCTTTTACCAGTCAAAACCTCAATGACTCACTCCGTTCAGTGTGTCAATGTAAACTCTATAGGCAGGAAGTGTTTTTATTCATTTCATCAAGGGTTCATTCAAGGGTTTATCATTTCATCTCATTTGTGAAGTTTTAAAAACATTTGTACCAAATTTAATTGACCAAAATATGTTTAAAAGGTTCTAAAGTCATTTATGCGCTGCAAGTTAAATATTAATAAACTTTAGTGAGTTGTATAAGCCTGTGGTCACAGGTTTGTATGTATTTCATTGCTGTTTTGAATAAGTTTTAGTGTTTCATGTTTAGTATATAAAAGTGTCTCAGGTATTTAAAGATTATTATCTGGCATGTTTTTTTAAATGGTTTCTGGCATTTCAAGACAAAAGAACAGATTACATCTGATATGATCATTAAAAATAGTTTTAAAAATGTTCAGAGACAGATACAAGCGTTATGCAATAATTTTTATTGTTAGTTTATAGTTATGTAAATACAATTTCAAAATGCATTCAAATATAAAAATGATTTTTCATACAAAAGGCCATATTTGGTGAGCAGTAGTTAGGAGACTTTTTAATACAAACTAATTTACAAGATAATGGCTATAACCAACTCAATCAGAGCAGTATTGAGATCTATATAACTTACTAAACATTTACATTAGCAGCCCAAATCCTTAAAAGTCAGACCAAAAATGGTATACAAAAGTATATAGTAATGTTAACAGCATGAATATTGTAGTACAGAACAAGTTTATGTACACATTTACTTGATATGACTGGGATAGAACTTACATTATTAAACATCATTATAACAACAAATTTGTTTCCATCCGTTTACATTTGCACAACAATTTCTGTCATTTTGACTCAATTTTAATAGTTCTATTGGTTTGTAACGCTCTCTGTTTCTTTGTCAGAAACAACAGTTAAAGTGAAATAAATGAATAAATTAAAATGAGACCAAATTAAAGAATTCCATATTAAATATATGTATATTTTGGAAAATAAATTAAAAAGCATATAATAAAGTGTGTATACGGCAAATTATTTATTAATTTTCATCCAGCAGTAATTCAGTCATGACTCGTATTACAGGCAATCTTGGGGTGTGAGAGCTGAGACTGAGTTAAATGTGGATATGGCACTGTTTACATGATCAATATTACACAAAGCAGCTGAAGCTTACCGGCTTGCTAGCTAGAAAATAAAGGGTATGCCACTATGAATGTTTTTTGTGACACAGCTCCTCCCTTGTCAATGAGCGAGCGATTGTGAGACCACACCTTGAGTCTATCGCCAGCTCTGAAAGAGTAAACACCCTCTGAAAACAGAGTTTTCTTCCAGGCTATGCCTTTGAAATTCACAGATTCTTCATAGACGAGCATTCTGAGAGCTTTGGGGTATCTGTCAGTGTAACAGTAAATTTCATGTTGCAGCCGGATTTCACCATTGTGTCTTTCTGAAGTTCCTTTGTACATGATCTGCAGAGAAATTTTGTATGTCCCAGCTTGCCGGACAACCAGCGATTCATTATCACTATCCAAAGAGAAGTATTCAGTTTCCACACTGTCTGGCATCAGCTTCCACATCACATTTCCAGGACCAGAGACACTATGACCATCAACTGGAGAGGAGAAAAATGTTTAAACATTTTGTCCCAAAATATTACACATTCAAGAATGCTTTATAATGAAAACAATGTGGATGATATGCTGTATTTTTATCTATTAACCAATGATCTTGATAAATAATTCAGCAAAACGAACAGTGCACCTTTCATATTTCTGTCAGTTTTCAATTAAAGAGGCTTTCTACTTTAAGTGACTTACTGAGCTCAAATTACAGTAGCAGTTTATCATTAGCAGCTAAGCCTAAGTGACATGCTCCAAGATACTAAGGTATGACGGCCTTAACCACTGTTTCCACCACACTCATGAACATTACACAGCTGGTTAATGGCTGTAGATGGCTGAGTTACTGTATAGCTTTGCTATAATAAACATTATTATTTTAGCCTGCAGTATCAATAAAACAAAATAAAGGTTTAGAAAATGATTATTGCTTACACTTTATTTTAAGGTGCCTTTGATAGTGTAATTATACATTTAAGTACTAAGTAGAACTAGTTAAAAACATGTACTACCTATGGGGCTAGGATTAAGGCTTAGTTTAGGGTTAGTTGCATGTAATTATACATAACTTACAGTTATTACTGTAGTAAGTACATTAAACGTAACAAAAGCATTGTAAAATCAAGTGTTACCAAAGAATTAAACAAAACAGTGGATTTCTTGCATTGAGCAGTCGAATTGGGTGCAATATCGCTGGGTTTTTTATAAATGTGTAATTTAAAAAACTGCTCAACAGTTAAAATAAAAAAAAATTTCCCTATCACCTATTTTACCAAACTAAAGATAGTAAACAAAGTGTTATGTGATCTTAAATATGTATCAGGCCTGTATCAAGGACCTGTTTTTCAGATGCCTGCAGGTTACTGTTTTTGGAATATGCAAACATTTTTGACACAAGTGAACTTATTTCAGGATTAACAAATTCTTTTTAACAATGAGAGTATTTATAAGATCATTAGCAATAATTTATAGGCCCTGTCACACAAAAGGGAATAAATATTACATTACCTGACAGGCGAATGAAAGGTGTGACTCTTTGCTCTTGGGAAGCGTCTTCACCGCTGGATTCAGGAGCCTGTTTCTGCATTGCTATATTGATGAAAAAGTGAGTTTGTTATTAAATCATACTTTTTACATATAAAAAGTACCATCATATCATACCATCATATAACAATCTGTAAACCACTTCATTCAAAGTGGCTTTGTTACAAAATAAATAAAGAAATAATTACCAATTGCAGGCGACTCCGCAATGTTATTTTCCTTTAAAAAGAAAGCAATTGTAAATGAGCTGAGAAACAAAAGAGATGCACAAATGCCTAAAGCTAATGGACTAAATTCGGCTAACACTTAAAAGCATTTAATGGTCCATTAACGAATTAACATCTTATTTGATGATTGCACATTTCCAAACTACATTAACAAATCATATAAGACTACTTTAAAAAGAAATAAATATACAAATGCATGAAAAACAAATAAATGCCTTAATGGTTACACATAAACGTTAAGTATATATGTAACTCTGTAATCACATAAGGTGTAAAAGGGCGCAACTAATACATATTCCACTCATTACAAAAAACGCACGCTTTGTAGTGCAGCCAAAAACACATATACGACAGAGATAATAAGTAACTTCAGTAACTAAATCTGTTGCATTTGGTAGAAATCAAAGCATAACAATCGGTACGATCATAATGTAAATGCACACAAGCCTAAACATGACAACGTGAACTTGGAAATGAAGATCGTCTCACCTTGGAGCCCGCTGAGTAACTCTGATACATGACAGTGAACACACAGCAGGTGAGGCAGAGAAACACCGTCATAAAGTGAAGGAAGCACACCTGGCGCCGCAGAGAACGGTACTCCGTCTTCACCACCCGACCGCCAGCTTCAAGCTCCATTAAAACAGTGTAATCTTTAGAGCCCGTCTGTTCCTGTCCGAACTCCATAACCGTGCGAAATGCCGCGTCTTGCCATCAAACTCCTCTTTTTATGCACACTAATTCTCCCACGTGTTTTCCTCAACGCCCAAAACAAACAAACAAACTGCCAACTCGTGAAGTTTCGGCAACATGAAAAGAAGCGCAAGTCAATGCTGTGGCACTTCCTGCTTTGCTATGAAACCGCGTGCTTGACTGTGACACAATGCGCTTATCGCCGAAGAAATAAACAATTACTAGGCTTGTTGACATGTCGTCATGGCATTAAGCTCAGGTTGTTGCCTCATTGCCAACATTCTTTTACTACCAATTACCAAGTAAATGTAAACCTACGACAAGGCATTTTTACACCAGGAAACATGCTACGTCTATATTGATCTATTATCATTTATACAACGTGTATAAATGCAATTCATTTTAACATGCCAACATTGCTTTTGCAGCACTTTACAAAAAATGCATGAACATTTGTTTGTTGAAGCAAGAATACACGCAGATAATGTAAAACAAAAGGACCTTTTAAACTGGCAAAGATTCATAAAATAAACACAGAAAGAAAATGTACTATTGATACTGATAAGAAATGTTATATTTTCAAAAAGCAACATAGTTCTTTAGAATCAGAAACACAATGCCACTGTGTATATAACAGTAGTAGTGGTGTAATGAGGTCACAGTATGTTTATAAAGTCATTTACAACGGCTTCGATTTATAATCAAAGACCTGAATAATCCGTTTTAAATTGGCATACAGATTTATTGATTTAAAAGTTGCCTTGTCTTTTAAACATCACAGCATTTAAACCAGAACTTTAATGTGCATATTATTAGTTTTGTTCCAGCATGATCGTAAAACATCTTGTATTGCCTATAAGTTCACAAGTTACACAATTCTGTGTAGATTAAAATGACCCAGAAAAAGTATATTCATCATAACTGCAAAGGCTGCCTGCCCAACTATGAGGCAGTGAACAGTTTAAAACACCCACTGGTGAAACTAAATACCCATGATTCAGAAGGTTTAGACGGATAAATGAGGAGGTCAGATTAAAATGCAATTAAATAATAAAAATGAAATAAACACCACACCTCCCAATACATCACAAACAATGTAAAGAGCTCTAGCTGTGGATTTTCCAACATGATATCAATATTTTGAAAATATTGCTACAAAACAGCACTTTAAACATTATAGAAAAAATAGGCTATGAGCATTAAAGTGTGCGAATTATGCAAAACATAGATGCATTCTTTCAATAATTCTGTATTTTGAGAGAATATAATATTGTGTAATTATAAAAACAGTAATGTGCTTTGAACAAGCAGGGACTAGAATAAATAGCTCAAAAAGTTTCCTTTTGTGGGCTTGTTGCCACTAAATCATTTGACCTAACTATCATATAATACTACATTATATTTGTAATAATATTTCTCATAATCTTCCATATCAACTGCTCATTAAAACTGCATCTGTTTCCGTTTTCATTAGAGCAATTTATACCATGTTTGAGAAACATTTTGTGCGCAATTTTTTACACACTTAAATCAGAGATTTTAAGGAAAGACTGGTTGCAAAATGATTACATTTTTCGGGGAATCAGACAACGTCAAATAGGTCTATAAACAATGAAGTGACTACATTAATGGCTATTTAATGTTCTGATTCCTAAATGCCTCCAGCACCTCACAGATGACGCACTTGTTTATCTTTTGACGCATTACTGATATGGACGTCCTGTCACATGCACATACTAATCATTGTAAAGTATGAACAGCTGTCCACAGGCAGCAGCATTTATGTATCACTCATCCACTATTGGGTTTATGTATTATATACATGTAGAGTGGGGTCAAAATGTCTGAGACCACCACTGCTTCTATTGTGCAACTTACAGTATTACAATAACACATTTTTTCTTGACTAAGTGCACCATTAGCATTTGGGTGAAAGTTAACTAAAAAAAAAGTCAGGAAAAGGTTTGTGAATCCATTGCAATGATTTGAGAACGTTTCAAAGAGCATCTTGTGTGTTATGATCTGAGCTAGACTGTGTTGCATTCTGGGGATATGACTGCAACCATAAAAGCCAACTGACTGTTTTTAGTTTATTCATTAGAAATTCAGATGCTGTTTTTTTAATTGTTCAATTTTGAACGTTTAGGAACCTGCAAAACACAAATTACGTGATTTAAAATATTTAGGTGTGTCTAAAAAATTCCAAATGACTGTTTATCTGAATTGCACATTGATGTTTATAATTATTTAGACATGGTATCAACAAATGGAATTGCAAAAATAATGAGACCTATTTTGCCATTGATTTGACAAATAGAACTTCTCACGATACTGGTTACTGGTTAAATTTCTGTTAGTCTGGTCAGGGTGCCGTATCAAACACAACCTGCTTCTGAAATTACATACTGTGACATGCCAAACTGAATTAGATGTATTCTAACTGAATTAATTAGCACCTAATTAAAACAGTACATTCTCTGTATTATGTGTGGGTGTAGTATTGCATACATTCCGGACATCTTCCAGTTGACCTTTTGGGTATTTCCCATAAGTTTTTTTTGCACACAGATGTTTCTGACATACTTTCTTACACACAAGTATGGGAGGGAACGCAGGGGAACAATGCTTTAATAGCACCACAAAGCTAGTGTTCACTGCTTCCAGGGAAATCTGTTTAATTGTCTAACAAGTATTTCAGCATCAAAAATGACTTAATCACTTTATTCAGTCTCATTCAATAAGAAACTGTGTCATTAGAACAGTACTTTTGATTCATTAATCCTTTAATATTTATCATTTGACCACATGAGAAAATACAATATTTTCCACTAAAATTCCATTGTATAATGAATGATTAATGCAAACCTGACTAAATAAATAAGAAAATTAGAGGAAATAATAAGTGTTCCAACACGTCTCATCTTTGAGGTTGTCCTGACAAATGGGCTTACAGACTTTGTATTCAGTATAGTACACTGTACAATGCAGCATGAGGAATCAACAGCAATTAAATAAGACCACAGAGACAAACACAGAGATAAATTAATAGAAATTAACAAATTAATAAAAAAAAAATCAAAACAGCAGTTCTTTGTCCAAATCATTAAAAATGATCCTGAATCACATTTAAAAGTGTCCTTGCTGAAAAATGAGGAGGGGGATTTGTGTCCGCTGTCGTACCTTTAGGTTCCCGGAAACAGCTTCTCCGCTTCACAAATCTTCTAAACTCTGAAAGTCTAAATACACTCTTGTGTCATTTTACATGGCTTTCACATCTACAATATTGTGTCGAACAATTATATCGGTTATCGTGAAACAATGCGGCAGAATCTGTCCCTGCTCACACAAGTCTTTTGTACATTCCTGCGTAGAATCCAGCTCTACACAATCAGAACTGAAATCACATTCACACCATCTCTCACTCCCACCCGTACACACACATACACACCCACTCACGATACAATAAGGCTGAAACAGGTGCTCACGATACCAGTTAACCAGGTATGACTGTTATGTTGCATGTTCAGTTTGGTACCAACTCATAACAGGAAATTCTTCTTGTAGCAAGAAACAGGAAACGGTGTGAAGACTGCATTCCAGAAAAATCCAAAGCTCTGCCTTTGATGAATGAAATAGTCTCTGTTAAAGACATCCAGACACACACAGATTTCCTCCAACATCATCAGAGATGCTTTTTGTCCTTTCTTTTAGAAAAAGTCTTTGATTCCTTTACAGACGGCTTGTTGATTGTGAACTACTTCCTCTATTTTAAGAGATATTTTGAAAATAGCAAAGCCTCAGATGTGTAAAGTTTATTTTTCCTGCTTTTTAACTTTTACTGTCTGCATTGAATAGTGAAATTATTGGCTCCGTCTCAAAACATCACTATCCTTCTATACAGATGCCTCTTTAATAGTGAACGTGAAACCCTATTCAGGTATGCAGAAGCGTAAGACTCATTATCCTCAAACACACAAAGCTTAAAGGCTCGTAAATGTAGAGCACAAAATGTATTCATTTTTCTGTGTTTGAGGGCTACCATGAAATAATGTTAATCGCTCATCTTGAAGTTTCTTGAGTCCATCCCAAACTGGTGCAGCAAATATCTTCCATAAAGACGTCACACGGGAAGCAATGGTACCTGACAGGGGAGCCTAATAGTGTGTAGAACTAACAAAACACTTTATCCCAAAATTCAAATTCTACCACTTACTCACCCTCATGTAATTCCTGTATGTTTTTAACTTCTGTGGAACACAAATGTTTAGCAAAATATTGATGCCGTTTTAAACATTTTGGACATTGACAGCCCCTGGTCACCATTCACAGTGATGAAATGAGCAGGGTAAACATCTATTTTTACGTCATTCAGGTTGTGTTTGGAACGGCACAGGGGTGAGTAAATGAATTTTGAGGTGCGACAATCCTTTAAAAATAAGAAGTTAGCTTTGGCCCACAGTGCAAGACTACCTTCTTTTACTAATTGTCATGATTAAAGGGACAGTGCCCACAAAATTTCTGTCATCATTATATTTACCCTCACATTGTTTCTTTTATTAGTGGAACACAAGAGGAGGCATTTTGAACAACTGATTGTGTTTTAAAAAATAACAAGAGTGAATGGTGACTCACTCTGTTAGTCAGAAACATTCTCAAATGTCCTTGTGCCTTTGTTCTTTACGAACAAAGAACTCAACAGGACATGATACTCACGCTACACAACTTCTTTTGTGTTAACTAAAAAAGCATATCACACGGTTTCAAGCAACGTGAGGGTGACTAAACAATGACAGGAGTTTAAGAACTGTCTCTTTAAGTGCAGATTTTATCACGCTTTGTACATGTTGGCAGCAGTGGCTAGCGCTAACTGCCCATTGGCTGCGACCACGCAGGGCTCCTCCTCTAATAGTCCGTTGGGGTCGGCGTGCGGAATGCTGTCATGATAACTGCTGAAGCTGATGTTATCTTCCTTCAGCTCAATGGTCCAAAAAGGGGCATTTAGTTTCCGATTCCGATACTCTCGATAGGTGTACACGCCTCCGACGAAACTCATGAGGAGAACAACGACGACAATTATGACGGCCAGAATAATAACGTTAAACTGCGTCCACGACACCACAGTCAGGGCAGAGGCTGTGCTGTTGTGTCCGGCAGAGTCTCCGGCACCAGACTGCAGGGTTGGTAGGCTGGGCTGGGAGGTGGTGGTAAAGGAAGAGGTGAGGATTTGGAGAGGAGGTGCGAAAGAAACTGATTTTCTGGATTTTGGGATTTCTGCAGCAGAGTGCTTGATGTCTTGTGTAGGGAAGATTCTCACAGCTATAAGAGAAGTCAGTAATAAAAACAGTCAGTGCATTTGCAGAAATAAAGAATTTACTACTGCCCAAACAAACACAGGGTTGCCACACAATTGATTTTAACAAACTGATAAATTTTCTGTTTATTTCCCTAAGTGAAAGTGCATTTAACATCTCTATCCGGACGCATAATCTTTTCTCTGCGGTGGCTAAATGCTTAGGATGCAATAAAACCATTAAAAATTATCTAGACTATGTTGAAGCTTACATTCAATACTCATGAGTCATGTAGTCAACAAACGTAAACTGCAGAAACCCTGGCAACCATGACAACAACAAATGTGCTCGCATATCATGAAAATTACACCACTGTAAGTTTGTGTTGATACACAATGTTGTGACACATTGTTTTATCAGACGTCTCTATAAACCAAGGGTTACCAACCATTTTTGCAAGCTGACCTCTGATACTTTTACAATAAATGAATTCATAAATGGGCCTTTTGGCTATTGAATTAAAGGAATAGTTCACCCCAAAGTATAATAATTTTCTTATAATTTACTCACCCTTAATAATAATAATATCCCAGCTCTTCTCAGCTTTGTAATGATTGCATTGTGCAAACCAATAGATAATATTCTTTTTTGGGTGGCCTTTAAGGCCCAGACCAGCAGGGGGCCCTGTTGAACTGTATAAAGTGCATATTTACTAGCACTGCAGTATTCTCTAAATGTTGTTTTAATCCTATAACATCAAATACTTTCACTATTATACTATCACTATTATTTCACAATTTATACAGTTTTGAAGTTGTTGTATTAACTACCAAATAACATAAAAATAACGTAAAATAAAACAAAGATGCAGCACCTAATATTGAGAGGAAAGTACTGTATAATATTAGCAAGTAAATCTATGAGACAAGGGTGTGTCACATTAATTTTGCTTCTTGTCTCAGTTGCCTTTAGTTAGTTATCATTCTAAAATATTATTGTCCGTTGTACTAAAATGTTTTTATTTGCATAAAATTGCTTTGGGTATTGTAAAAAATGCAATGGAAATAAAAGTGGAATTGAATTATTATATTAGTAACAATATTATTTTATAGCTAAAACATATTACTAAAATATGGCAAAAGAATTTTAATGTTGTTCTAGAAGATTTTTTTTCATCAATAACATTCATGTAACATCTAATCTTTTTTCTTATATATTGTTTAATGTTGTAACATAGTTAATGCTACAAAAGTGATTGCATGTCATAGAGAAGTTGTAAACCTTTGGATAGAGATACTAATGTAAAGTTAAATAAACAACTTTGTTGTGTGTCTGCAATTGTTATCCTGAATGATAAACTATACGTGTGGATGCAGTGATTGGTTGCTGTACATGCCGATGGTAGTGTTTAACTCGCATTAAATTGCCCCAAAAGGGGGTTAATTTGAGTGTTAATGATTGTGTATTTTAACTTTGCAATGTTTCTACCTCTCTGGGTGCAGTTGTGCGCGCGTGCGTCCCCTGCGTAACCACTTGCGCAGATGTCACAGTGTGCGCCGGCTGTGTTGTTGATGCACTGATAGCAGCGTCCGGACTCCGGGTGACATATCTGAGGAATGGAGCGAGGGTCCGCGTTCCCGTTGCAGTCGCAGGGCACACACACACCCGCTGATTTAAAGGAGCCGTCCGCGCACCTGTCGCACGTCGAGCCAGAGAAGCCAGGCTTACATTTGTCACACACAGGACGCCCGCTGTAATCTGTCACACAAACCACACAAACCCACACCGCAATTAAAACAGCACAATGACACAAATGTGCAAAAACAGCAGATCAGTGTTGCACTTAGTAATCTTAGTTTCTTTGTGAAGAACACATCACTATTATATTTTAAATTCCCTTCATGCACGGCCATCAGTCATTAAAGTGCATGACTCCTTGTAGTGTAGTTTTATCTTTGACCACAAAGTGGAGCCATAACAAATTTTATGTCCAACCTTATTTCCATCATCTGAAATGCAATATGAATGACAGCTTAAGTATTTAAGAAAAGTACTTGTTTCTACTTTTTCCACTGTATGGGCAATAAAACAAAAAAGTGGAGGTCCGTGGTACATATAACATGGCACTGAACTTTTCAGAAATTCAATTACTTTGTAACACTATTGCTTTACAGTACTACAATGTTCCACCTGATTGTATGTACAATTGTCAGTTAACATTGTACTACCATGTTTTAACTTGTATGTATTACTCTACCAAGTCAAAAGGTACTCAACAAACCCAAAGACACACACACACACACACACACACACACACACACACACACACACACCTTAGCTGGTCAGCTCTAAAATATTTATGAAAGGAAAGAAACACATTTAGCAGGACATGTGATTAGCCTGATCTGACTACAACATGTTACATCTGCAACATTCACTTACTGACCTGCATCTGCCTTTCATAATCTATAAAAAATAATACTAACAATGACCATTAAACCATCATCTAACCATCCATCCATTCATTCATCCCTCATATTTATGCACAGTTTACAGTACTACAAATGCAGTGTTTGCCAGATTTTCATTTCACTGCCGGTTCAACTGTGTACATGACAAATAAAACCATGAATCTTAAAAACATTTATGTATCATTTTCCGTTTGAGTAACTTCTCAAGGAAAGGTTGTGTCAACTATATTATGGAGAAAATGGTCTCCAAATCTAAGCAGTAGTATACGCACACACACAGTAACATAAGCCTTCACTGCTATAATCATGAAACCGCATCACTGCCCTGTTTTCTCAATGGCTGCTGTTGCCAGGGCAACCCCTCCCTCCATCTGACTGAAGCAGATCTTCCTCCCTGCCCCCCCCGACTGGCCTTACTGCCTGGTGCCATCCACAAATCTGTCACGGGGAAATCAGAGAGCCACAGACAGACTGTCGGGCAGTGACAGAAGGAAGTGACCAGAAGGCAGAGGAATTTGTTTCGGCTGTCTTCCCATTCCTGTGATGATACATCCTCATCTGTGCCAGCCCCTCACACCAGCTACTCTACATACAGTGTATGTTACAGTAGACGAGGTCTAAACACCTTTAACCTTACACATAGAACTACTCAAAAAAAACACGAATGTCCTTCACAAATCTGTGCTTTTTAAAGTGAGGTGTGATTAATCTGTGCGTATATAATTATTGCTCAAAACTGTTAATACAGCATGTCAATTTTTCCGCATGTAAACAAATGACAAAATTACATAGCCTAAGAAAACAATTAGTGCAGACAATATTTCAAATTTGTAGGTGGCAAGTCCCTACGCCAGCCCACACATAGTGTAAAGGGTTATAGAGATATGAGTGGTGCATGATTTTCATGGCTAAAATTTGGACTTTAGTCCTTCAGTATGTTATGTGGAACTGAAAGTCTGCAGCTGTGGCCCTGCTGAGTGACTTACACACCCCGATCACACAGATAATTACACAGATAATCACTGTTGTATTGGCTGTGATGATGCTTTCTGCCAGTTCTTCTATGGCTAAGCTCATGTTTTCTGTATGTTAATGTGTGTATAGAATGTCGTCCTGCAGAACACACAATCGATTATCATTTCTTTAATATCAGGTTTATACTGTAAATAAAGTTAAAACACAAGATAACAAGAAGAACTTAAATTGTGTGTGTTATTGCTCATATGACACACACACACACACACACACACGTTAGGTTTAGGACAATACTGTGTATGCTTATATAACACCTGAACTTTCAGTACTCACTCTCTCTCTCTCTCTCTCTCTCTCTCTCTTTATCTCTTTCTCTCAGATTTACTCATTGTAAATGTAAACCGACAACCCAAAGCCACATTACTGTGGCTGTTGCTGTGCAGTGGCCACCAATAGACAGGAAGCCAAGATGTAAATGAGGTCTCTGATTGGCTCTTCAGTGCCACACCCACCCACCTGACTATGATACTGACAAATCATCTTAATGCAATAAAACGTAATTAGAACAAAGTCAGGACACTTATGTAATACTGCGGATGCTGCTACACTTTTGGTGATGATGGCACTGGTCATAGTCTCTACAATACCAAACTTCCAAAGACAACAAGATAAAAATGACAAATCAAATCAAAGTTTACTTTTTGATATCTGTGCTGGGCTGATCTGGGCTGCCTGAACACATGGCTCATTAATATTAAACTGTTTTTCTATTAGATTTGCAATATAGCGTATTAATGTTAGAGCCCCAATTATATTTTATCAAATCAAATCGCAATTAATGTTCCTGCATGATACTTTTACTATACAGATGAACTATATACACTTTTACTATAAAGATCAACTATGGTATCTAAGTACAGTAAGATGGCAGAGCTGAATAACTGCTGAATAACTCCAAACCTCTTTATGAACATTATGTACTGAACCCATATCCTGCCCCCAAACCCTTCAACATGTCACAGACGCCAAGCCTCACCGAGATGACAGCTGCCGGTGGAGCTGTCTGAGGAGCAAGGACAGGGTGTACAAGCATCCGTTAGACCATCACCATGACGACGGTAAAAATTGGGCAGACACTCCTCACAGTTGTGGCCCTGAGTGTTGTCCTGGCAGTCCAAGCACACACCTGAGGGAAGACGAAAATATGAGACTTCCTGTAACTTCCTGCAGTTCTTGTGTAAATCATTACAAAAGGTGAGGACTTTAAAAGTTAGACCTAAAACAAAGAAGAACCTATATTCAGATTTTAAAGTGTTTTTAGTTTTTCTGTGAATTTTTGCCATTCTGAAAGGATTTACATGTAAAGAAATTAGTACTTAGTACTTAATTAGAAATGTTTAAAATGACACACTTAAATGATTCCACTCATTGGTATTTCTACAAGGCAACAGAACTGAAAATCGTTACTTTTGTGTAATACCTCATTCACCCCAGTAGGTGTTGGAATGCTCAAACAAACAGACCGATGTCTTGATAGGACCACAGTGTTTATAATTTTCAGGAAAATGAACATTCAAATGGCACAATTCACAGTTGTGTAACAACATTAAGCTGGGTCAGGAGAAAGTATTGCATCATTAATAAAATGACAAACTTTTTTTGACTCTTGCCCTGACTGTGTGTTCCGATGTCATATTTTCATATTTTCACTTTATCTGTTGTGTTTGTCTTGTCATTTTTCTAGTTCTGTGTTTGTATATCATGTGATAAGATCATGTCAACGGTGCAATTTTACTTTCGTTTTTGTCCTTGACGAGTTCACCATTGTTTTTGTTTCTTTTTTGATCATTTTAATTATGTTAAATCATCTGTATGTTACAGTTATTAATTATTCTTCTTGAACATAGAGAATAATGCAAACTAAATGCAAACTAACTGGCAAAAGACCAAAGCCTTTGTTTGCTATCAATGACTGATATAATGAGTCTTCTGTTGCCTCTGTGAGTTACTGCTGGTCATGTTTGTGTGGGTTTACTTAATCATATAATGGAGACAAATTTGTACCCAAAAGTCAGCAAAACCAGACAAATCTGAACAAAACCTCCTTTTGGGGGTGTCCTTATTTGTAAAAATGTTATAACAATATAGAAAAAAAAGTTCTTTATTGTAAAAACACAGAACGTTTTCAGTTAGGTTTGGAGTGTGGGTTAGGTAATATTGTGTATAAGTAGATGTATGAAAACAATAGATGTCTATAGAACGTCCTCATTTCGATGTGTGTGTGTGTTTGTGGTATTATACTGTGAGGTCGGATGTGAATCTATGAACTGTACGCAGTGTTTGGAGGTAATGATTGGGTTTTATGGAGGGTTGTAAATCTGACTGTGGCTCTCTGCATCAGGGGAAAGGTAACCAACTACAGTCTGCACAAACAAACAAACAAACACACACACACACACACACACAACAGAGAGACAGATGGGTTCCTAGACACATGCAAACTCATGCACTTGAACCAGCAGCTGACAAACACACCCATGACATCAGTATACTGAGACATGGGTGAAGTGATTTAAGACAAACACACCTACACTCCTCAGATGTCAGCAGCTTAACAAATACACAAACAGCTTTATGCTAATAGGGTGATTCAAACTGAGGTTAATTAAGGCCGGGTTGCCTATGATACAGGGAGAGAGTGAGAGAACGAGCGAGAGAATGTTGTGATGAACCCCCTGGGTCTGCAGACATTACAGGTTAAATGAATTTCCTGCTTAATACTTTAAAACTTCAGCCAGGGCAGATGTGAAGCTATTCAGTGAATAATGACCCAAGTCCATGCAAATCAAATACACGGGCTACTTTTATAGTCCTTTTAAAGCTTGGAAGCTGCATTTCCATTATATTAGAAAGGAAAGGGCAACCAGTACAAGTGTTCCACAGCAAAGAAAAAAGCAAATGGTTGGCTAAATAATTCTTTAAAGGAACAGTTTACCCAAAAATCTAAATTCTCTCATATATAAATTACACCAGAGGATTTTCATTTTAGGTAAACTATTCCTTTAAGATCTGTTGACAGGATCTGTGGCACGTTGTGGATTACCCAGACAATGTGTATGTACAGTAACACTCCTACAAATGAAGACTATTGTGCAAGCCGGGTGAAGGTCATGTTGTTGTTCAGGCACTTACGTTAATTCATTAGTAAATAAATGTTTGATATTTGAGCTGTGAGGTAAGTGAGGTGGGACTACTTTTCACAGAGGATGAATTTAGGACATCAGTGAGATGGTGGAGACTGAATGTAAGGGAGGATGGCTGTGTTAGGAGAGACTGACCTGACTGAGGGTGGCAGTAGGTTGAGTGGTTATTGCATCGGCACGGCTGGCATCCTGTGCTGCTGAAATGGAAGAATCCGGGGTGGCAGTCATCACACTTGGGCCCGTACACACCTGTCTTACACACACACGTACCTAAACTGCAAGAGATAACAGACAATACAAACATGAGTAAAATCTGTAAAATCCATCCTCCAGAGTTTGCAACCGCAGCTCCACAAACGTATCAAGAGGGGTTTGAAGAATGATGTCAATTATTTGTAACATAAATAAAAAATAATTCAAATCAAATATTCACACCAAATAGTTTATTTATGGTCTTGAAGCAACCACCTATTAAATAAATACAATTATTGACTCAAAACACAACTAATTGTAATCATTGTGCAACCAGTTCCTACTCAAACACACCCGTGGTATCTCTCCGACACACACACTTATGCTAAACACATGGCTTTGACCCAGACAGCTAACAATCCTGCCTCAAACTGCAGTCACGAATGCTTTAAAGTAGTCTAGACCTTTCATTTTTAATTCCACCACTTCTGAATGTGGGTGTACATGAGGGACCTGTGGCCCAGACCACATATTAAAAACCATCTGCTGCTTCTGCCCCTTTCCTGGAATCTCTCTTACACACACACACACACACACACACA
>JAZGTK010010218.1:4031-16571 GCA_036877625.1 Ambastaia sidthimunki | reverse complement strand
CAATTCAGGCAACACCTACATCCATCAATGTCAACCAAACACCACGTCAATACTGGCCTCAAGGTTTGGACGCATAACACGTTACAAATTTAACGTCTTACTTAGGTGTTTCCAGACATTTTGGAAAGGAAGTGGAGAAGTTAGATAATGAAATGTGACATGGTAGCTTTCACTGACACCTTTCTGATGGGCTTCATGACTCATGATTTGGATTTTAGGTAGATTTGTGTAGCCATAAGTTAATAATAATAGTTTATCTGATCTAGTTGCATGTTTAAAAAAATAAACACATAGCTCTAATAAATTGAATTCTGATTGGATGAGCTGTTTTGATGAACACATACCTTTGCAAATTCTACAATAGTTGTTCGGCAACTGTAAACAGCCTATAACTGTATTACTTGGTGGAATAATTATTTAGTGTGATTATTAATGTTTTTTCTTTACAATCCTTTATGTGTACCATTGTATATTTACCAAACTTAATGCACCCAAAGTTTATCTGTCCGTTTAAACTGTGAAATCAAATCTTGGTCCAATAAGTCCAGTGGGTGGGGCTATCAGCAAAAAGTCCTGCTTGTTATGGTCAGTTTGGACAGAAAGGTTTATGAAAGGGATGGCTTTAAAGTGTCCCAGCTTAAACAAGGTATAAGACTTACAGCTTGTTGGAAGCATCTTAAGACTTCATAACAGAACTTTCCATGCGAGCGGAAGACAGGAGTAATATTAGGAAATGAAAAAGTCGAAAGATTTCCTGTGACTTTTTAGCTCATCAGACTGACTTCTGTGACTCTAATGAGCTCATCAGTCCATGAAAGTGTGAAAGAAAAAACACATCAAAGCCTCACCTGGCTTTCATCATGAGGGAAGCTATGGCCATTAAGCAAACCAGTCAATTAAAGGAAATTACTGCTCGTTAACAGAGATCTTTCATATGTCTTCTGTCTTCTGATAGTCCTTCCTTATTTACACACACACACACACACACAGTAACATAGTATGAATAGAAAAACAAAAATTCTGAGTAGGGTTTACTTCTGTGTACATTGTATGTAAATTATGAATTTGTATGTAAATTATGAACTACAAATTGTAAAATATCTATTGGAAATTGAAATGAAATGGAAAAGAGTTTAAAATGTATGTAATACAAATCATGTAACTTTTTAAATATATATTGTAAAGTAGTTTCCCTCAAAATAAAACTTAGTTTTAGGGCTTAAAAGTAATGAAAATTCTTTTACACATGAGAAAAAAAAACAAGTGGGTACAAAATAATGGTGAGTTAATAATGGGAGCATTTTTGAAAGACTTAAAGTTTATAATTGTAGAAGCTGATGTCTGTGTGAAAGGTTAGTTTGGTCTCGTCTCCTGAGCTTTTCCATCCATCCTCATATTCTCCTCATCAGCCTGTCATTCTGCCGTCTCCTGCTACCTTCCTTCCCTTCCACCTTGAACCTGTTCTGTGGCCCACACAGAGGCAGGAAGCAGATTAATGCCGCTCTTTGAAATCTCAGTCACATCGTAGCCACTTTCCTGCCTTCTCTCCGTCGCTAACATAAATCACATGTTTCCCATCTGTCAGAGCTGACTAATGTCCACTGCCAGCAGATTCTCCACCTGACTCCAGCTCCAGTCCTGAGGCAGAGAGAGCAGCCGTCAATAGACACATACGGGACTATTAGCTCAGAGTGTTTATGTACCGACACTGGGTATCTTTACAGTTACTATAAATGAATTGCAGATTATAAAGGTACCATTTACATGTACTTTAAACGCAATTCCATTCAAATATGCATAAAATATATTCTAAACAACACTTCTGTGCAAGTGCACAACGTCTTCTATCAAATTCACACCAAACAGAATAGCAGAGAAAGATATGGGCATTACACCAAACAAGCTAATAATTGTTATATGATTTTTATACATGCCCAAAAAAAATGTATCAGTAAGTTTTCCTTCTTTTGAATGTTACTCACTTTACTCTGCCAATAAAGAAAATTAGAAGCAGTTTCCCAACCTGCTGTCTGGCTTTACAATGTTGCGCTCATTTAAATTTCTTCTCCAGTATTTAAATATAAGACATTAAGACATAAATACTGTGCATGTTTGATGCTTTTTAAAATTTGTTTAAAAATATAGTATATACGACATATGTTTACATGCTTAATTTTTTTCCTATTGATCAAATTGTTTAAGGTCTACACCACCCCTTCCAATCCGATTGAAATGTCATTGGGATCGAGCTTAATTGAATTTGTTTAAGGTGTTAGTGATTTAGTTAAAAGGTCATAGTCAAAAGCATTGTTAATATTAAAAAATCTTTTAAAAAGATCATAAAATCTTGTATTTTGTATTTTTTGCCCGTGTGATGCTAGGATGTTGTAGGTCATTGCTCCTGTAGATACTGTTCTCTCGTCCCTCCTTCAACATAAATCTGCTGGTTTTATTGCCCGCAATGTGGGAAATTATATTTCTGTTCACTTTGCTTGATGTTATGCTGTTTGTTATGCAGCGGTGTAACTTTTCAAAGTTACTTTTTGGCACATTTAACATGAGTAGCAATTACTATTAAAAGTCATATCCAAATGGGTGTTTTAATATAATATAATTTTTCTCAGAGCAGCTGATATTTTATGAGAATGGATATGTCTATCAGCCATGTCATAACAAAACCTTTTACCATAATAGTTTTACAATGATAGTATTATAACCACAAAGCATCTCGTCTTGTTCTTTTTGAGATACCTTTCATGTAAAAAGAGTTATTTTCACTCAGACAGAGCCTGATGTGCTTTTAAATCAGCATTACTATTCCTCCTGTGAGAACATGTTGTGCATCAGAGCTCTCCAGGTTACTAATTACACATGAGTGCTATGAATTCCTCTTTAAAACTGTTGGTTTTGAATATTAATATCTTTGAGCAGACGTGTAGGCGACATGCTCAAGAAACATATTCCAGGAACACAAGCTTACATCACTGGCTTGCAATCAATGAACAGAAGGATTTTTTTCCCCACAGAAATGTGTCACTGGATATGTCTCAGTTTCTAGTCATACGCACTATTTTTGTATTTGTTTTTAAGGAAATTTGTTATGCTATATTATGTTGACATGTCATGAGTATTAAAATAATGTCTATAAAAGGGCAACACGCTGTCCTTTTCGGACAATTTTCCAGCAACAAAAATGTGTCTATTCGCCCTGAACCCTAAGCCTGCATGAGGCTTAGTGGCGCGTTTACAGCCAATCAAAAGATTCGAAGATGGCAATTGGATGCAAATTCCAAAACTGATTTAATTTCTCAACTGAACACGTATCAAAAATAGCTGCAAGCGGCAATTAACGGAAACCCTTGGGGAAAGGAAGTTATCGTAAAGAGGCAGATGAAAAGGGCTTGATGACTTCTCTGTTCATAATTAGAAAATTGACTCTTTATGCCTGAAAGGATTTGAATATTTCACCTGTAATATTGTGACTCAACACTGCCTATTGCTCCCAGATAAATTGCTAGGTTTAGAAAGTATATACAAACCTTAAATAAAAACTACAACAATTTTACACTGCAGTGACAAATGCCATCCGTATTACATAAGAGTCAATACATGACAAACAAAAACGCTTAGATCGACTGTACTAACATCTAATAGTTTAGGAGAACATTTTTAAAGTGTTTACTTAAAAATTGGCTTCACTTAAAAAATTTGTCAAATATTAAAAGAACTTATGGATCCTTGAGGGAAATTTGTTCTTGCATGTAACTCACATGTAAAATTATAAGTCTAATGTAATAGTTAGACTAAAGTTCAGAATATTGCAAATGTAGGCACTAGTTGCTAGGCAACCGTATATCCCATCTATCCCATAATCACCAAAAAGTGCAATTAGCCACAGACCCTTCCAGCATACAAAGTTRGTGCATAWGGTGAGATTTCATTTTGTACTAAAATGATAAAAATGAATGGATAAATACACTGGACCAGAGTAAAAGTAATAAAAATGCAACTTGGAAACACTGGATTCCTAATCCTAAGTAAATCTGTCAGATGTCTGTGCTATGAACTTTGAGATAAAAATGTATCTTATCACAAATAACTTTATCAGGTTATAATTTTAAAAAGTATAATTAATAAAAAGGTGACTGGATTTGACTGAATTATACCACATTTTTAAAGATGCTTTTAAAAAGGAGGAGTGCATTTAAACAATCCTGCTTTAAAAATTCTGAGGGGCTGTTTGTGGTACAGTTTTAGACTCAAATGCAAAACATGGCTCTCCTTGTGTCTCCTGCAGGATGGAGAGGAGAATCCATTGATCA
The DNA here is from genome assembly GCA_036877625.1 of Ambastaia sidthimunki. Taxonomy (NCBI): domain Eukaryota; kingdom Metazoa; phylum Chordata; class Actinopteri; order Cypriniformes; family Botiidae; genus Ambastaia; species Ambastaia sidthimunki. The sequence goes on along the minus strand of JAZGTK010010218.1, from coordinate 12,249 downwards.
GTGTGCATTAAGTCTGGCTGCTAACCCTGAAATTTGTGAATGGGTCAAGGAGAGTTATTTCAGAGGTGAGACTGTATTCTGCCTGTGTTAGGATGGAGTGGGCTGTCGTTCCGGGTCTTCTGAGGATGCCTCTTCATTTGTTTTGGCTGATATGTCTGCCTATTAGTTTAAACTGAAGACAGTTGCAGGTTCTTTAAATCTAGGTTAAAGCAAAGCCAAGCCAGAGTCTGCTGGACATCTGAGTGATCTATATAGGTGGGAGAGCAGGACCAGTTATCATACAGGTTTGTTGTCTCAAAGACTGTATCTCGGCAACTATAAAAGTTTGCTTGTTATTTCCAGCTTTTGTATGTTGGTTTCAATACAATCCAGTTTCTTTTTAATTAGAATGAAGAAGCCATATTGAACTATTGACATTATATTTTTTTGTAGTTGTGGTATAAACAACAGGCAGTATTAACTGTCATAAAAAGGACAAAGGCTTTTCCTAAATGTCATGTGTTTTAAATGTTATAAAGAAACACAATTAAGTAATTGCAGTATTTGTTGCCAAACAAAATGGTTTGATTTTATTTGCATATTACATATTACGTTCATGCTATAAAAAATGCATAAATATAAATAAAAAAAAACACATAATACAAGTTTTTCATACTTGCTTTATGTGTGTTTCATAAATTAACCCACCATGAAAAACATTTACTAGATTAAAAACTGTGTTAGCTAGTCTTCCCTCTGTCACCTTCTTTGTCTGCTTTTTTGTTTTGCTCACATGCACTTTATTTCATAGTCATTTTCATCACAACAGGAGTCTTGCTATGACCTGCAGGGGTCTTAAAGAATATTTTGTGTGTCAGCATGTTTCTGATAGTATAGCTTCTGTTTGTTGCTTTGCGGTGTTTGTGTTTGTATGTCACAAGGTGTGACGCCTACAGAGTCTGACAAACAATATTGCGCACCTCCTTCATGCAAACAAACCCACCGCGATTACTCAGTGTGTGGCTGGCTCCTGCATTATTTATTATTCCCTGCATTGATTTCATGAATTAACAAAGAATTGCCAGGACTTTAAGGTAAATGACAGTTGAAAGTAAAAAGTGATGTCCGGAATGCTGTCCACATTCAATAATAATAAAATAATATTCTTTAATAACTGTATTTTCCTAAAATGCGTGTGGGTGTGTGTGTTTGCATGCTGTTAGCTAAGTTCACCTATGTGAACAGTATGAAACACAATAAAGACCTCACACTCTCTGTGTGGTTTTATTAGGAGCCAAAGACCCTGTAAATCATAATACAGGAAAATGTCAGTTATGAAGTGCACACTTTTCCCTGTTTCCATGTGAGAAGATTAGTTACTCTGGCACTGGAGGGAATTAGTTATGTTTTGATTAGTAATGTGATTGTATAAAATGTAATCTGAACTGAAGGTCATCAAATATTAGACACTGAGTGATTGTGAGGGGATCATGTACAAATTAATTAAATGTTCAGCTGAAGGAAGTGACCCAGTTTCACCACAAAAAACTCTTAGAAATTCACCAATATGGGTTTTGTTAATGTTGGTCGATATTATGGCAGTGTGTGTGCATGTGTGTGTAAAAAATATAAATAAACCAACAAAGAGTTATATTTTCTTAAATGTGTATAATCCATAGACTACTTTGTTGATTTTTACTTTGTCGATACATGGTTAACAGCCGGTATTCTCAAAATGGTCAATAACCAACCTAACCGGAGTTAGTTCTGGCCCTCTAGTTTATTTGGATAAGTGGTGTTTTAGATTTGAGTCTTGGCCTTTTTCATACCAGCACTAGAAGCTTTCATCGTCTGTTTCACTCTGTCTCTGTGTTTGCTGCTTTCAGATTGTCAGTCTCTCCGTTGCCTGGCGACATGTGCTTGATTCTGCTTTAGCTTTTTAAGGAACACTTGATGAAGCAAAAATAAACACAAAAGCCACTTTGTGTCTAAAATGTGAGTTATTCAATATTAACTTCTTAATAGAAATGTACCAGAGCAACACCCCACATTGTGCGATGTTGCTTGAGGGAGCTGTTGTACTATATATCAGCACTGTGTTCAGTACAACAGCTCTCTTCCCCATGTCATATTGCTTAAATATCACCTCTGTGTATCTTTAGTCAGTTCTCCATACTTGCATCAGTAATTGCTGGGAAGCGCAGATGGTGATTGGATGAAGATAATGTGCTGAATTGTGGTTATAATTCCATCAGCGAATGTCACCAACTGTTACATGAAAGGCAGCCGCCATCACCTACAAAAGCTCAAAAAATACCAGCCCGTTCCTGCAGAAACAAAACAGATTGTGGATTATTACTTCCTGCCTTTAAACCTTTTCTCAAAAGGACAAAGCACTTTATAATAAAGCAAGTAGGAAATGGACAGACAGACAAATACTGACCATTAATGCCACATAAATAAGACAGGAAGTTGACAAAAACGTTTATGTAAAATATGGAGAACATTTAACAGAGACGTGATGGCTTTGAAAGGTCTCATTCTCTGTACGTCTCCTCGCAGAAGTACCGAGAAATCAACTTTATGGCGCCTTAGATTGGCATCAACAGATGGTGGCATTATTCATTCATCTGCAGATTCTCTTATTCCTTTATTTATTTATTATTCATCAAGCAAAGACAAAAGAAAGTCAAGCTTTATCTGTAGGGCAAGTGATACATAAACTATGACTGCATATGCCTCGCGAGATCCAGCTTGTGTAATCGGAGAGTAACAACTGAACAGAGCCGGGAGATTGGAATTCTGTGCTGAGATGACTGATTGTGTTTGAGTGTTACGTGGAGTGACATTAGTCTTGTCCAGTTTTAAAGGTTAAGGTCACTCGCTTTCTCACTTTGTCTTTGAGCTTAATGTTGATCACAGGATCTATCTGTGTTCTGATGGTTCTGAGATACCTTTGACAATGTGGAACAAGACAGAGAGACATTAGCTGCTGGTGATGGCAGCAAACTAAATGGAATGGCATGAGCAATGTTTTGAAATGCTCTTTATTGTAGTGGCTCTGTGTCATACAAATAGTGCTGCTCAGTTGACGTAAGATTGAGTTTTGTGTTTACAAGTTAAAGTAACAATACTTTAACAATACTTTACAAAAACAATAAAATAATATGAAGAGTTTGGTCCCAAATGGGATAAATGCCAATTTTAAAAAAATCGAGATACTGACAAAATAAGCTTCACATTTGGTCTCTATTCAAAATTCTGTCATTAATTTTTTTTAAAACGCAATATCCGCCATGTTTTCCTGCACTGTTTCTTCCCTTTTTTTTGTTCGACCAATCACGGCGCACTATTCCAACACGCAAACTGTGCTGGCTGCGCCCTGTGAGTAAACACAGGTAAACACTGTCGTCATTTGAATGGCTGTTTTCAGCGTTATAAAATGAACAACTTTGATGGCATCGATGAGCCAGTGCTCGTTTCGTCTATGGGAAAGAAGCACAAGCCTTCCATAGACGATCACAACAGGGAACATATAAAGAAAAACCGAAACTCAGGAGGTGGGAAAATCCCGGCGATCTCTTAGGGCTTGTCATATGTATAGATCAAGAGAAAGTTTTATCACAAATTATAACTTAGCAAGTGATTAGCAAGTGATAAATTGTTATTTATGGTTATATTTTTGTCCACTCTCATACAGAAAATTTGTTTTTATTTAATGAAATGGATTTATAGCATTTCGGGGGAAAAGGTGTCATGGATATAACCCATTTTGAAAAAAAAAAATTTGTTTGTTTAATAAATGTTTAAAATCAAAATATGAATTTGATTTTTTTGATGTTATTACAAACAAATGATGATATATTACATCATCATTAATTTCTGTTTTTTGAAACAGAAATTAGTAGTTTTCATACAAACCCTTTTTGGGAAAGAAAACACTGTTTTTCTCAGTTTAACAATTATGGATTTATCCCATTTTGGAACCAAACTCTTCAAATACACATATGCCCATATTTTAGGATAAAATTGACATTCATTATTTAATGCATTATAGGATTGCCTTTTTTACATAGGAGCCTAATAATTTGACCAAAAGATTTCAGAAGTTATCATACCCATGCTGACCATTCATTTTAGAACATACTTTGATTTGGAATTATTGTGATACATGATAGAGAAAAAAAGAGCGGTGCAAAAATAAAAATCACTAACAACTGAAGGGAGTGAACCAAACCATCTGTAAGGGTTAGATGTTGTGGTATGTCATGTACACAATGATATCCAATGAACTGCAGGCCGCAAAGCCTCATGGGAGTTCCAGGCAGGAAGTTCCAGGCAGAAAAACACACAAGGTCAGTTCAGTACTTGCTCGCGAGGAACAAATTGCACTGACTCTAATTTACACTCCACACCGAGGGCATGTGCACTATAGCAGAGTCTTCTGTACATTGTTTGTCTTGTTCAGTACAGAACAGGTGCTCTAAATTTACAAGCTGGGGTCAGGCAATGTGCCTTTCTACCTAAAAACTGCAAAATATACTAAAAGCATGTGGGATGGGTTGATCTGTCCCATTTTTAAAATAACCCACAATGTTTTGGGGTCTTTTCATGGAAGTTTTGGGAAGTTTCTGTTGAAAACAATTCATGGTCCGAATTATAGTCTATATTTTAGACAGAACAGCTAACTGCTTCGTTAGCCAGTGTAATTCATAATAAATACTAAAATTTAATAAATACTAGTATTAGACCTTTTTTTAGAAATGTACTTTCCTTTTTTTCTATGCTTTTTAAACAGCTTTAAAGTTTTAACCAGCTGGACACAAGGTCATTTTCACTGGATGCATCAGGTTTACACATATTTTTAATTAACTGTGACACGCACCACAAGAAAGTGAATACCTGCTTGTTCTTACTCTGAACAGACAGTGCATCTATCTGTAATTTAAAAATGAACAAATCTCTTTTTGTAAAATTCTTTGCTTAAAAAATACAGTATTTGAAATAAATGCCCCTTGCTCTGATATTTTGTAACAAATGCTTTGAAATTCATGCATTTTTAGCATGTTGTATGTGTGGAAATACTTTCTGCGGCCACAACATGCGTTAATTAAGTTTATTAGTCCAAAACGCTGTAGATCTCTCTGCTAAAGTGGATTAATGTGTTTTCAGTTAAATGAGGCCCTCACCACCAGTAAAATTAAAGTTAAACTTACCTTAAAGTTCTGTTTAATGTACAGTATGTATGGAAATAAACCCTCTGTAGCGTTTTCTTTTTTTATTGTAACATTTTTGTTAATGTTACCAACTTTCTACCATCTCATTATAGTACATGAAGTAGAATACGGTCAGTGGTAGTGTGAAAATGTTATTATATGAATATATAAATGCCTGAATATTTCATGACACATGGATAAACCAACAGCACATTAGATAACATGCAGATTCCACCTGCAAAGGTTCTGCTTTGTTACTGTTTCAAGGCTTTCTCTTGCTGGTACTGATTGAATGACAGCATGCTTTGTCTTACTGCACAGAGAAAAGAGAGAATTCCTTGTACAACCAGTCATAGTTCAAGGATGTTGCATAATGTAACTTCTAATACACTTAACTATTTATTTCATAGTATTATTTGTATAGAATCTATTGCATTAAAAGTGTTAGTTTGACTCACCATCAGTTGGCTGAAGTTTTTCCATTGACGTGCATTTACATGCTTGTTATTCTGGTGCATTTATAGCATTATAAACATGTTTACACAAATGTTACATTTTAGACTAAATGTTGCTTTCTGTGTTGATTCTCACAGGTGAATGAAAACAATGCATGCTCTTGTTGCCATGACAACAGCAAGTTTACACAGGAATTCATGTATGCGTTGCTTTAGTCCTGGCTAATATCGCTCAGTTATTTCTGCACCTAAAGGGAATATTTTTTTGTTTTCTGTTTTTTGTTGGAAGAATCTTTCGATGGTCTTATTGTTCTGTGGTTCTTTGGTCCTATATGATTTATTTTTTTCCTTACATATAAATGACAGTACATTATAATACTCCACCCTGCTGGTGATAAAAGCACCTTATTTTTCATCTATTTTTGAGACTTTAGAAGATTATATTGTTATATTGCTTTAATATGCAAATGATAAACAGTAAGTCTGACATGAGGTGAATTTGCCTTCTAGAGAGACGTGCAGCAAAGTTACCAACCTGCCCTTAAGAACTGCTTTAACTGTCCTTATTCATGCATCGTTTATTTATTCTTTAATTTACCGAGGCTGTGTCATTCTGCTGACAGTTTAGAGCAGAGGAGTACAAAAGTAAGGCGAGACATGTCAGCTGTATTTGCATTCAGCAATTAGACGAACTCTTCCTTCCTCAAGCCAAGGATAATTGCTTAAATAAATTCTGCCACAGACACAAGCTTTTATCTTTTTAGTAAGCTCTTGTTGTCTCCATTTTACTTCCTCGTTGCTGTCTTACTTGTCTGTTGAGTGGCTTGTTTTTTTGGTCTGGTGGCATTTTTGCACAGTTTCTGCAGGTCGGTCTACAAGTGCATCTCATTTTAACCTGAATCTAATTTTTTGCATCTAAAATATCAATATGTTGGTTGCAAAAACTAAAAATGTGTGTTTGTGTCTCCCCAGTACGGAGTGAATCTCCACCTTTTTGACTTCAAGCCAACCCCCACTCACAATTTCTACCCAATAAAATATTGTAGAGCTTGGCTTTTTGTTTATGCAAAATATTCAGAATGGACTTTGGAACACAATATCATTAAAAAACGGAAGTTGCTCTTTTGTTTAATACAATTTTATACAAATTACTGCGGTTCAGAGAGTGTTGAGCAATGAATTTCATGTTTTCTAGCAGGCTGCAAACGCCTTAAATCTGAGAGGAAAAGCATGCGTTTACACTGACATGAACAGACAAGTGCTAACAAGACACGTATAGTTTCCTGTAACCTCAGCATACCCACTACATTCCTACAGACCTGAGTGCAGTCAAGCAGAGATTGACCACAGGGAATAGAGACAGGTGTAACACACACACACACACACATAAACACACACAGGCAAACCAATCCAGGCACCACTAGGGTCTCATTTTCCTTATTTACACACTCCTGCATCAGCCAGTGTGCTCTGTATATAATCATCGGTGCCCTGATGAAATGTCAAGAGCGGTTTCTGTTCATCAGGGAGAATGTTTCATTGTTTTTGTGCTTGTTTGTCTCTTGTCGTTGCTTCTTTCACTCGGTTAAACTCATCATTAAAGGCTGATTGTTGTGTTTCCTTTTTGGCTGAGCAACCGGAGAGGGTTTCCTTAGTGCTCCTGCTCCTTATAATTAACCCCTTATGAACCACAGCAAGGCTGCAAAAAATATAGAAATTATTGCAATATTGCAAAATGTGTATATTGTAATTATTTGACTTAACTAATTATGTTGTTTATGCAATTAATAATAATAATGCATAATGCATTGTTAATCAAGTTGTCTAATTTGTATTTAATATCATGCTGCACGCATAAACAATAAACATTATTATGTGTGTAAATATAAATACATCAGAATAAAAGACCCTGTAACAGTCGTACTGCAGAACATTGAAGCAATTCCCACAATATTCTTTAGCCGATCTTGATTGATCGATGGATTGACGTGTTTTCTCCTGTTTATAGTTCACATTTGTGATAACTTGCCCCAGTTGACCTTTTGTGCACGGCAAGCAGGTCAAGCGAGACAAGTCAATGACCTATGACACATTAAACTGTAATGACTGAGTATGCATTAGTGCTGCATGATATCCCACAATGCATTGCACACCATCCATAACACCTGTAATCAATCACTGTGTGAAATGGACCATCAACAGAAGGTGTAATAAATAGTAAAGTCCCATTGTCAGGTTTGTGGCGATCCAAAACACATTATAGGGATAAAAAACACATTGTTCAGCAGTAAATGATGAGAATGTGGTGTGTCTGCAGTCACACTGGGGCTTGAATACGGTAGATAGATGTTTGTTATTAGTCTGACTGTAGAGTCATAAAGATCAGCAGAGAATGTTTACTTTTGATTACATCTGCTCAAATTGTCATAATTCTTGTTTTAGAAGGCTGAGGATGTGTTAATTGCTCATTGGAGAGGTGTGTCAGCCATGTCACCACACATTCATATTACTGTGTGTGTATATGTGTGTGTGTATGTGTGTGTCTCATTTGGTTCTAAGGGTCAGAGT